>JABSTR010003888.1:0-13898 GCA_013339765.2 Haemaphysalis longicornis | reverse complement strand
CAGGGCGAAGAGGTACGGGCCGCCGTCATGCTTGCTAATGCCCAGCTGCGAAAGTGTGCAAGCGAGCCCGGCATAGGTTCGTCAACCTGAACAAAGGCTGGGTCGCCACGATGTGGGAAAAAGAGGGCGTGCGATACAGTCTCAAGGACTCAGCTTCGTCGCTGAAGGACTGTGAAGCTACTCAAGGTTTTTAGGTCATCGCCTCCACCGTGGCCGCACGACGGCTCAGAACCGCAGTCTTCGCAAGACTCCAAAATGCCGATGAAGCATCGCAAGTCCCTTGCGTCACCAGTGCACAGGGCAACGCAAAACGACCACAGCGTCAACGCACCACACCACCCCCCCAGCACCAAGTACAGTACCAGGCTACTCCCTTTGGCACTGGCGTTCCCTTGGGAAAGGTCACCGCCCCCAACCCCTTTTGCACCTGCGACAGTACGGGTGCCCCATGGGTTAGGGACAATACCCCGGCCCCAGCCTCCTCCTCCTGCCAACATTTACCTGTACCGCAGTTGTGGCCAACACCCCCCCGCAGCTAACGGGTCCACCCAGTGCGGGCTTCGACCTGTTCCGACTGGTCGGCGACTTCGTTCGCCACCACATGGCCCAACAGTGCGTGCCAGTAGGAGATCAACTAAGCTGCAGCAAACCCACCACAGTCGTCGACGCGCACATCGTAGGGGTCACCAGCACCGTGTCTCCCGGCCAATCCCAAGAGAAAGTACCACATCGAGGGAAGTCGTGGAGAAACAGCTGCAAGTAAACTGCTCAACGACCCATGTTTGCTGCCGAGCACACCAACAACAGAGACCAGTGGCCACTGTCGCAACACGGCACCACGAACTCATAACAACCAGCACGCCAGCCCCAGACACGCAAAACTGCGAAGCGCCCACGCAGACGCAAAAAAGCGAGAAGTACGGTCGTGGGGTTCCTGAACATACATGGTGGCAGAAGGCGTGCTAGGTGGGAGGAACTATATCAGGTGCTACAGGAGGAAAGAGTGTCTCTATATGCCATAGCCGAGACCCATTTACGGGACCTGAAGGAACCGCCGCTCCATCCGGACTGGAGCTGGGCTGGCTCTAACCGATCAAACACTTCCCGGAAAGGGGGTGGTGTCGGCTTCTTGTGGCACAGGGAGCGGTCGTGGGAACCGCTAAATGGAGCATGCGAGAACCACAAATGGGTGACGGGGCGTATACACAACGCCGAAGTGATTGCGTGTGTGGTGTACCTCGGGGTGTCACACGAACACTACTTCCGAAAACGTGGGCATTGCGCGATGCATAAGGGAAGATATCCAGCGCTGGGGCAGAGACAAAGAAGTCCTACTGTTGGGGGACTTTAACGGCCACATACAAGAACTGGATGGTTACCTTGACCACAACGGCGGCCTTATGCAGGCACTAGCTGAAGACCTCGAGCTTGAGGTTGTCAACCTGCGTGCGGACTGCGAGGGGACAATCACCTGGTGTGCCCGCGGCAGCAGCACAAGCATCGACTACGCGCTGATTTCGCCGGGCCTCAGCAAGATGCTGCATACGGCGCATATCGACGAGGAAGGCCGGTACAGCTTGGGCAGCGACCACAATAGAATCAAACTCGAGTTTAATGCATCACCATGGCGCCGGAAAAAGACGGAACACAGAAAACCAGCCTCACGGTACCTGCCTGTCGCAGCGTATGAGGAAGTGGCCAAGGAGTTCGAAGACAGCGCCAGGCGCCGGGCTGCGACGACATACGAAGAGTACGTCGAGGAGCTCCGGCGAATCATGCGCAAGCATGAAAAGAGAGTCAACTCCCGAGGAGGACCCCGTAGAAAAAGCTGGTGGGACAATGACGTACAGGCTGCACTACGGGCTCGACGGCTGGCTAACCGGAAACACAGGCAGGCGGTCAAGACGCTGAGCAAGGAGGCGGCGCAGGAAGCCTGGAAGGATTATCTGCTCAGAAAGCACGAGATGCAAGTCGTGACGCAGCGAAAGATAGCGGAAGCGGACAACCGCAAGCTACAGGACATAAAATCAGCGGGAAAGGGGCGACGGCGAAATTCTGGTCGTACGTATCATCACTGGACAGGAGAGCTTTAGCAGCTGAAATCCGTGAGGAAGACTCCGGTGCGGTGACGGATAACCTACAGCGACACCTCACTGAACACATCCGCCGTCTCTACGCGGCGCCAAAAGAGACGGACTGTAGTGCCAGCCCACCAGATGCGCCGAGAGGTGCCAGCGCAGCAACAGGATACCTGAGCCACTTGGAATGGACAGTGTCGCGGCTAGCGCTGGACAAGGCACTCAGCCACATCAGCCCACGCACAGCCCAAGGCCTCGACGGAATCCCAGCGCATCGTGAAGATCCTCGGAGACCAGGCAAGAGAGCAGCTGGCCGATATCTATAGTGGCATACTCGCTGGCCAGCCAATACCAGCAGACTGGACCCGAGGCAGGGTTAATTTTGACACCCTAAGAAAGGCGGGGACAAAGGGCTACTGAGTGACCACCGTCCACTGACCATCACCAGTGTACTGTACAGGGTGTTTGCTCAAGTCCTAAAGGCATGGATGGTTGCCTGGGCGGAGACTGGCAAACACCTGAGCGAACTGCAAAACGGCTTCCGGCATGACGCAGGCTTGAGACAACCTGTTCGTCCTCCAACACAGGCATCGAAATCGCGCGAAGCGAGGGACGTGAGCTCATGAGTGCTTCCTCGACGTTGTCAAAGGATATGACAATGTGCCCCACGACACACTGCTGCGCTCCCTCAGGCCCTTGAAATGCCACCCACGTGGGTAGATGTCCTGCACCGCCTGTATACTAACAACACTGTAGTAGCAACAGTGAATGGTGCTGTGTCAGACGATGGGTGTACCGGTCCAGAAGGGTCTGAAACAAGGATGCCCACTCTCACCACTCCTATACATGCTCTACACGGCACCGCTGGAACGCAACCTCCTGCAGGCTGACCTCGGTTTCAGACTGGAGTATTCTACCGAGGGACTGAAGAGCCAGTGTTTCCTCCCCGGTCTCGTCTTTGCGGATGATATTGTGCTGCTGGCGAGCACCTCGGAGGAGCTCCAGAGACTGGTGGACATCTGCGCGGACACGCTCGCAAGGCTGGGGCTCTGCTTCAACGCGAATAAATCAGCAGTGTTGTGCTTCGCGGGCGACAAGGACGCAGAACCGGCAATACGGTTGCCTTGTGGGGATCCAATCGTACAGCATACCAAATACCGGTACTTAGGGGTACACCTTAGTACGGAAGCGAAGTACCTCACAGCCCATGAGGACCACCTGAGGCAAGCGTCCAAGAGAGCCAGCACCGTCCTACGCCGACGGTGCCTGTGGGGATTTAATCGTTTCCTCATTGGTGCGGGAGCTATGGAAGTCAGTGCACGTCCCGGCGCTTACTTTCGCCAACGCTTGTGATTGCCTGACGTCTCCAACACGCGAGTGGCTGGAGCGCGGGCCAGCGCGCTGTCGGGCGCCTGGCCCCCGGCTGCCCACGGGCGCGTAGCCAACGAAGCCATCCAGGGGGAGCTGGGTTGGTCTACATTTGAGGCGCGAGAGGCTCACAGCAAGCTGGCCTACGATGGCAGGCTCCGCCTAACGGCGCCCACACCGTTGGGCACGCCGGGTCTTTGCGTACGTGCACACCAGAAAATGCATACGCACGGCCTGGACCAAACGAGTGCAACACCTGCGAAATAAGTTTGGCTTCTTCGCGAACGATAGTACGTGCAGACACTGCACGCGGGTGGGCCAGGCTGGTTGGGGCCCAGGTACAACAGCAGGAACAGGAAAGCTGGAGAAAGGCGATGGAGAAAAAAGACACTCTCCAGCTGTTACCGACGATGCAAACCGGACATAAAAGTTGAACGGCTGTACGACAACAGTACGGCAGCGCCCTCCCTCTTCGAGGCGCGGGCCGGCGCGCTGCGTACACTGGAATATCGGAGCCGGTTTCGACGCATCAGTGACGAGCACGCTCTGCCGGGCCTGCGGGGAGGAGGCTGAGACCACAGAACACGTCGTGCGTTGCTGCCGAAACCTGTTCACCCCGCTGGCAGAGGGCGCTACGCTCCCGCAGCTCCTAGGATTTGAGCCACTGGAGAACAGCCCCTCTCACGGCGGCTCGGAACAGCAAACCACGGGGGCCTTGGTGACGGTGGCCAAGAAACGCCCTGAGCGAGTGGTGGGACCATAGTGCGCCGGTAATTGAACTGAACCTGCAGCAAACCGCTCCGCAAAGGCAGCCTGAACTCAACGACAGTGTGTGTGTGCACGTGAGTCATAGTGCGTGATGGACCGTCACCGTACGCACCGGCTCCCCGGAGAACGAAACTGAGCTCTCCGAAATTGTCCTTTCGAGTGTTTTTGTGTGCTGTTTTTTTAAGGTTTGTGTGTGAACAGTTTATACGGTCTGGGCACCAATGTTGGAGCCCGCCCGATACAAAGGGTACGACCACAGATCATCATCATCATCATCATCATCATCATCATCTCCGCCGTTGCTTTGCTTTTGACCGTATTTACACCTGGCTTTTTTTGTTGCAGTAGAAAGTAATCGCTTCGTGAAACATGGAGTATGCTTGACAAACAGGGTCACGTAAGACGTCGAGTACGCCAATCGGCCAGTGCGTGCAAAACAGCTCGAAGGTGGCGGACTGCTGTGCAGCTAAAATAAGCATAGTGCGCCCAGTACCAACAGCAGTGCGCATCGGTACTTCTATGTTTACGTGTATTTACGTACCTTTTGTTGTTTATTGCACCATTCTTACTTCTGTAAAATGGATATGCATTACATTTAGGCGCAAATAGCTCGTTCGACAAGCTTATAAGCTCTGTCAAATTTGCATTTGCTTTTGCCGGCCTCCGCCAATCGCAGAGCAAGCTGGTATGACATCATAGGTTCTGTTGCGGGAAATGGGCTAGTGGGTCGCATGGCCATTCCCTTTTTTCCTAATTATGTAGGTTATTTGAGAGAAGTTTACGTTAAAAGTGGTGTCAGTATGATTCTAACGAGGTAATCTTTTGAATGAGCCAAACTTGTGTTTTGTCTTCATGGCTCCTTTGAGGATAACAGAGTGGCAGGGGGCGGCAGAAAGTTAGATGGGCAAATGAGATCAAGAAGATTGCGGGGATAAATTGGTCGTAGTTAGCACAGAACCCATGGAGGAAAGAATACTCAGGAGAGGCCCCTAGCATCCCAATGCATTACGAAAAGTGTGGAGAAAGTTTCGTCATTTTTCTTGAGCCCATGGACAATGTTGCTTACTTGTTTACAACTGCGGTGGCCAAATTTGGGCGAATGCAACGGTTGCAAAACCAGCGCAGTCGCTACGACAAACGTTTTTAGATTAGGCCAGTTTGAAAACTGCTGTCGGAGGCGCCCGGCCGCAGCGGCGCTTACGTCGCGTCGAGATCGGCGGAGCGAGCCGCTGCCGCCGCCGGCGACCTGCCGGGTAAATCCCCTTTGCTTAGCGTTGGCGAGAGCCACATTTCGTTCTTTGCTCACTTTGTGTTTCTTCGTTGTGAAGTGAAGTGAAAATCATTGCTGCTGAGACGTAGCGCGCAAAGACCGCCGTGCTGTACGACCCCAAACACTGCTCCCGTCGTCTGCGTTCGCCATCCCGCGAGCCGTTGCTATGACGACGACAAACGCTTCTTTGCCAGGCTTAAGAGCTGAAAAATCGTCCTTGTATCTCAAACACAAAGGCCGTTTTTCGATTAAAACTTTGGGTGAGGGTTAGAATGGACAAATTGAAGACGAAATCAACAGCTTAGAACATGACATTGCACCGAGAAATCAACGACGAAGCTGTTTTCGCTGCGAAGCGGGAGGGCAGGGCGACGACATGTTCGTCAAATCAATCCGGAAACAGCAAAGAATGACGGGATAGAGTGCTGGGCTTAGTGGGCTCAAGTCATGGCGGGACTCGGCACGTCAGGGCGGCATCCTAACCTTTTCTTTCCTCCATGACATTGGAGATTAATGGGAGAGGCATTTGCCCTGCAGTGGGTGTAGATAGGCTGGTGATGATGATGATGATGATAATGATCCTACCAGGGGCTTCTCTGAAAGATAAGCACTCTGTGACAAATCAACACGCACACACACGTGAAAGCCGCTGGCGTGTGGGAGGCCAAAAGACATCTGAACCGGAAGTGGTGGGCGCAGACGACGCACCCATGACCCTTTGCGCTTTTTACAGGTCACCTACTGGCATATCAGTGAGCACATTGAAACCTCCTCCCAAAGCAACATTGCATTTTATTTTGTTCGCAGAGGCCAACGAGGATTCAAGAAAAATAGAGTGTCTGAAAGAACTAAGGAAGAGCACCCTCTTCATTTTATTCGCCTAAACTATACACGCACAGTTCAAATGTCAGAGCCGCTCAGCCAGCCAGATGGCTCCGCGGCAGCCCGCCGTGATGACTGTCGTCAGGAGCCCGTACAGGGGTGCCCCCTCGGCCCCCTGCTCGAGGCCTGTGTCGTGGTGCGCCTGCTCGTCGTCGCGGCAGCGGCGCACCACCTCGAGCAGCTCGCCATGCTCGGCGGGGCCACCCGGGTCGGCCAGCAGCTGCCGGATCTGGTTGTCGTAGTGCTCCGTGATCACCGACTCCACGGCCACCGTGCACGCCATGGCCGCACGGGCTCCCAGCAGGGCCGAGGCTGCACGGGCCCCCAACCCAGTTGGACGTGCACTGAATGCCGTTGTCCGCCACCTCGACAGTGGGCTTTGGCGTCGCCCCCATCCACGAAAGAGTCCCTCACCCACCCATGCGGTGGGAGCTAAACGGACACAAACGACAAAACACAGCTGGGCTATGCTGGAGGACTCCCACAGATTAATCTTGGCCACCCGCAGGAGACCTCTAACGTGGCTAAAATCTAGGCACGCTTTGGGCTGGCATCCCATACTTGGCCACTGAGCCAGCACGGCAGGTACAGAGCCGCAGCAGTGCGCACTGGCAGCAGCTCAGCTCGCCTACAGCACTGCCACAGAGGCCTCTTCCAGGCCCGTGCTGAGCATCCTCACCAGGCCTAAATCAATGCCCTTGATCCGTTGCTGACCAGCGCTTGCTGCATTAGGGGCTCAGGACTTTTTTTCACACGAAAGTGTTTTATTTCCGGATACACGAAGATTTCACTGACGTCATATCCGTCACGGAAGTGACGCCAGTACAACGAAGCAAGCGGCCTGTAAAGGGTGCACCCCTGCACACAGGGTCTTCTTGCAGGGAAGCAACCTTTAGTACTAAAGAGTACGTTATACTACTTAGGGTTGTTCGTTTTCAGGTTTTATGTTTTAACACGAAAGTGTTTGATGCCTGCGACACCCCAAGATTTCACTGACGTCATATCCATCACGGAAATGACGCCAGTACACCTTTGCCGAAGCGACCCGCAAGCAGGACGTCGCTCGCCAAGCACACCCACAAGACAGCCGCCGACCCGCAAATCATGCTCAGCTGCAGATTTCGCTGCACATTTCACTTTCGTGATTTACTGATTCCTATGACAGAAGAACCACAGTTTTTTTTTCTCTCTTTCTCGGGTGCAGCGAAGAAAAATGTGCGCACTGTACAAAAGCAATCACCCTTCTCATGTATGCAAGACACGCGTGTGAGAGGTTGGTGCCAAGCCGGCATAAACAAGGAGTCGTACACTGTTGCAGCTCAGGCTTGTAACCATTTCTATTTTGGTAACGCTTTTTAATCTAAAACGGCTTCAGTCAATCCACACTACGCAAGCGCAAACTGTTGTGGCAATCCGCAAAAGTAGACAAAGCAAGAGAGCGTTTTGCTTATCTGTGATAAACCAAAGGTCAATGGCATAACTGATACCTGGGATGATACTATACTCTGTGACAACTTAAGAACGGCACCGGAAGTTGCCGCTGTGCCTTATCACCGTAGCCGGATGTTTCTCCGCGCGGCGCAATTAGGGCGTTACTGGGAATATTTTGAACATGCTGTGAGCCGTTCCTGTTTTTTTTGGACTTCATATGCTTATAAACGACTCCAGTGACGACAAACAAACTGCGTGAGACAAGGCAGACAATATCACGCTTTCATAGCAAACCCCTTTCAAAACGGCCGCGCACTGACGTCACGGGTCCGGCGCTTTGGCGGAGTGATACACTACATGAGGTGGTGCCGTTCTTGAGTTGTAACCGAGTATAGGCAACAACGCATTGCTCTGAGCACTCGTGCAGCGCGCGCTAAGCCCTTTGCGGGTCCGCTAGCACAGCTGCGGTGCTCAGCCTTGGCAGGAAGCTTGTTGGGTTGTAGCGACGCAGCTACGGCTCCTAAACTGGAATGCATGGCCAATAAGACTGCACAGTTCGAAAGTCTGAATTGAAAGGTGGGATGAGGGACGACCACACGCGGTGCTGACTAGCAACTGGTGGTTTTATGCCTGCCACCAAAGGGGAAGGAGGAGCCACGGTAGGAAAAGTAAAGTGCAACAGACAAATGGCAAAAACACAGGAACTAGCACGTGCAATGAACACTCAGTGAGCACTGCAGCTACAGCGCAACTACCGTATTTTCGCGCGTATAACCCACCCCTGAATATAACCTGCACCCCATTTTCCGTCGACGAATAAAAAAAAATATATCCCCGCGTATTGCCCGCATATTCCATACATAAAAGGATGGACCAAAGCTACTACACTAGCAATACTAAACATTTGTTTATGCTAGAAAACTTACCTAGTTGACTACGTAACTGGACGACTTGCGCATACATTTTTTTCAGGTTGGTATATTGTTGAGCTGTGTGTGTAAAATAAGCGCTGTCAATCGGATAACAGTGGCTTAGTTGCTACTACCACTGTACGGCCCAACGCACATTGCCGTGAAGCTACACCAAAGGAAATACCTCGCATATAATCCGCACCTCTACTTCACCCGTGAAATTTCCGCATTTTTTGGTGCGGGTTATACGCGCGAAAATACGGTATCAATGCGTGGCAAGAGGCGAGGGGACGGGCAATCACCCCTTGGTTCTTAAGAATCCAGATAGCGCATTTCCTTGCTGAATAAGTCTGCAGATGCCTCGCTAATGCAATCATTTCCTGCCTTGTGGGTGAGGTACGCTTCGTAAATATGCGTGCGCTGCCCTTTATATGTTCTCACAAACTGCATGCCTTGGAATCTGGGCGAGCATCCACGAGCCAACATAACCCCGAAAAAGGCAGTCAGCGTACCTATGTTTCCTGCTGCTCCATCTACTGTGTGCACACTACACTAAAACATGAAAGCTGAGTTTGTTCAGGTGCGCAATGCCCGGCTTCTGCTGAGCGCACCTTCTAAATATCAGCAGACGACAGGCTGTGGTTGGGCGCTCTTTTCCTCTTTTTGTAAGTGGGGCAGGGATCAACAAGTAACCACCGATAAGCACCAGAGACATGGCCATCACCTACCAACAGAGAGCCTAGGCACCCTACAACAGGTCCGCCTGATTAGCCAAGTCTGCAGCTGCACCACTGACTCGAAACAATCCTTGACATGCTGATCCATGCAGCACGAGAAAAGAGGGAAACGCTCAAGCCACCGACAAAATGCTCACTCATCTCGCCTGCTTGGAATGGCTCCCAGACATGACCACACTGACAGTTGAAAATGGGAGTCTCTGCTTCAGTCAGGAAAACGATCAGTGCAAATGACAGAGATCTTGAGTTTGTACGTGGCTTACCAGCAACAAAATTGGCACTGTATATTGCCACGAACCACGCATTCTGTTGTGTTTAGCTATGTATTTCGCCCGCACCTGGCTATCCTCTCTGTGTTTGAAGTACGGCGCATTTCCTTCTCTTTCTGGTGTACTCTGGACAGGCAATCTTATTTGACAGGGAAACGGTGTGGCTTTGTGGTCCTGGACTGTTCTTGCTCATCTGAATCAATGTCACCAGACGCATGAGCACCGTAGCGCTGAGCAAACACCGCGACACCGGATTTGTCAATGCTAGTCTCTGCATGTCACTGCGCTCACTGCACTGCTCTCCTCGGCGTTTCTGTTTTTCTTCACGTTTATTGAGGGGCACAATTTGCTTGAGTAAACCTTACTCCTTTAGCATTAACCCAGCGTCGTCATGGCCTTGGCTATGTACAGTTCTTGGAGAGCAGGCATTCCATGCCACTAGCAGTACGCTACAGGGAACAGCCACTTCCTGCATGCAGGCACACTCGAGCAAAGCTGCAGTGAGCAACCGCTCGCTTCACCCGACACCCGCTGTGCTCGCTGGTTTAGTTGCTGAAAAACTTTGAGACTGGTGTTGTGGGAGTGGTCCCACATTACCAGGCCACGCTGAGAAACGAGCAGAAAAAAGCTCTTTTCTGGCTACAGGCAACTTGCCCTACAGACAGAGCCGCTATCGGCACGTTGGCATGCGTGGTTGTGTGCCTCTGGGCGGCGGGAGCCCGTGATTTGGTAAGGCCCCCGTTTTCCCCATCGGCTAGCTCAGCTGTCGCAGGAAGCGGGGGGACGGGCGGAGGGGGGAGGAAGCGCACCGAATCCGAGGGTGAAGCCGGCGGCGCGCCAGAGGGGCGTGAGGGCCGTGGGGCGCGCCCGGTGCTCGGGCAGCAGGCGCTGGAAGGCGCGCAGGTGCTCCTTCTCCTGCTCCCACATGTGGCGCACCACGGGGCCCGCCCGGGGGTCTCCGCCAAGCACTGCCATCTGGCCCGCGTAGATGCGGTCCGCCCCCAGCTCCCCGGCCAGGTCCACGCGCAGCAGCCGGTCGTACAGGCGCCGCCGCCTCCGGGCCGCACCCCCAAGGGCGCTCCGCACACTCCCCATGCCTCTGCCGCCTGCACAGCAGTGGGCGCATGTGCGCGTTACAGAAAATTGCTTGATTGTAGGAATTAACTTCCGACACAACGCAGGCAAGGAGGCGCGCCACAGTGGAAGGGCTCCGGATTACGTTTGACCACCTGGGATCTGTAAAGTGCGCCGAAATTCTCGTACCACGGGCGTTTTTACTTTTTCGCCTCCATCAGAAAAAAGGCCGCCACGGCTGGATCGAACGCCACGTGGCTCAGCAGCAACACGCCTTAGCATATGAGCCACCGCGGCAGGTTCCTTACAGGAAATAAGTAAACTTTATTATTGCTTTAAAATGTAATTGATTACAGGGATCAATTACAGGCCCAGGAAAGTAACTGATCAATTACAAAAATGTAATCAGTTACTTTTGTGTTACTTCAGAGAAAGTTTATGCCGTAAGACAATAACAAAGTTTTTCAAACACAACAACTATGTAGCTTGCATGGCTTGCATGGTTAATTTGTGAAGGTCTGGGAGGCTTGCTGCGGCTTCTGTGATATAGTGTAAACGTTAACTTTCAACACGACTTGTTTTTCAACGTGTCGTCGCCGAATTCCACGTTTTCTCGTTAAGAGGTCAGCTGCCTCCTGAAAACTTCTCATGGCATCAAGGGGGGAAATGTATTATAACGTAGGAACACCTGGCGCACCAGCTCGTTGCACAGTGCTTCCATTCTAGCGTCCATGTCCTCGATGAAGCATTGCGCTTTGCAGGTTGCCCTTCCTAATAAAAGAATTTATCATCATCACTGCAGTTTGCCGGAGCCGTGGCTCTGTGCGGCCGCGGCTGTGCACTGTGTGGCCGCTGAGTTGGGTGTAATGGGAGGAGAGCTGCGGCGACATTTGACAGGACGGGGGTCCCTAAAGAGCAGTCGCATATTTTTCGGGACGAGAACTGCTGTTGAACTAAAAAAAGTAATTGATTTCTGGTAATCCAATTACAAAAAAATGTAATTGAATTACCCAGAACATTACAGGTTCGAAAGAGTAAACGGTGATATTACGAAATTACAAGAAAATGTAATTGATTACGAGTAATCGATTACTTGTAACGCATCACGCACAACTCTGGTCCACGGCTACTGCGAGAAAGGCCACTGCGGCAAGGCAGCTTCATACACCTGCTGCACAGCTCCTTGGGCTGGATGAAGCGACAGAGCTACTTACAACCAAGACAGCTCACACAAGCTGCACCTCAGCCAAGTCCTGGGGCAAATCCTGCTGGCTGCCGGAAAACTCCGGTGCGCTCTCGCGTGATTGGCTGCCCGGGTTTTTTTGTGACGTTTTTGGCAGCGCAGCCAGTTATGCAAGAACGCATGGGAAATCGGCGTACCAGAAGTTTCCAGGCACCCAGAAGCATTTGCCCCCTGTGGCGTGCCTACTACTAAAGCAGCGTAAAAACAAGCAAGTCCCATTGTTGCACTTTTCTAGGCAAAGCTTCCCATGCCTCTTTGATGGCCTCCAGGAAAGCCACTTCACACAATGGCTTTCCACAAAGGGGGCACATGATGACGACGATGGAACGCAAATGCTTTCCTGATGCACGTGAAAAGCGCCCGATCCCATCAGCCAAAATCCAAAGCAAAGGCAACGCTGACCGAACCAAATCAGCACATTCAGATGACGTAATCACAAGCTATCGTATTTTCGCGTGTATAACCCGCACCAAAATGCGAAAATTCAGTGGCAAAGTAGGGGTGCGGATGAATACGCAGGGTTTTTCCTTAGTGCAGCTTCATAGCAATGCGCGTTGTGCAGTGAAGCTCCTACGCCATAACACTGACTAAGCCTTCCATGGAAGCGATTGCGCAAAACATACAAGGACAAGGAAGGAAAAAAAACAAGGACGAGCGCACTGTAACAAATTAAATTGATTGTGAATTGTGACTTTCGCCTTGCAGTCAGTGTATTCTACTTGCTAAATGTACGCTTTTTCTGTCTGCATAGTATGTGGTGTGTTGCTTGAGCAGTAGCAGCTTTGGTGCAGCCTTCCCGGTACCAAATGTGCGGGCAGATATACGGAGAGTGTTTGTTTTTTTCTGTTCCTGGAGCACTGAAAGGGTGGTGGGCGGATTATATGCAAAGGCACGTTATACGCGCGAAAAATACAGTAATACATAGTTCCAAAGTCGCGTTCGGCCAGCTCAGCGTTCTCATAGGTTTAGACTTGCTTCAGCTGATGGGATCGTGGATTTGTACCGCGTTTCAACCACCTTTCCTCCGGTGTGCCCCAAGTTTTCAAAGCCCAGCCAACATGCTCCACCTGGAGTCAATGTGGGTCTCTCCCCCCCACTGCCCAAGCACTGCCCCGCTCCCCCATAGGCAGCAGCCGGGGGGCACTCACAACCAGGCAACCGCACGAAAAGGTGCGCGTCTTCGTGCCAAACGCCTGCAGTGCTTGCACGAGAGCGGGCCGCGCTGTAGGTTCACTACGGAACTGGTTTGCAGGTTGTTTGGGGACAAGCTGAGCTTGTCCCCAAAACCCCTCGGCCGTCACTCTTGTCCTGAAGACCCCAGAAACGGCCACAGACTTTATGCAGGCGACCAAACACCAGCCGAAAACACTCAGAACAACGAGCAGCCGCTATTCTGTTGACCAAATTTTTTCACGCTTCCATGTTTCTTCACCAGTTTCCAGGTTTCTAGTGTTGCAATAAATGCCATTTCATGTCGGAAACTTTATAATGGCGTCTTTTTTTGCGCACAAGCTAAACCTAGCATATAAACCCCCCCTGGTGTGAGGTTGCTCGAGACAACGTGATGGGAGCGCAGGTCAAAGATGGAAACACTCCTTTTACAGTGATGCAATTTACAGAAGGATAGACGAGATGCTGAAAGGCGCAATCAAACACAGACACAGAGACGGCCGAAAGGTGGGAAGAGAGCAGCCACAGTTACGTCTAATAAAGTAAATAATGTCTATTGCAGGCTGACAAGGTACTGACGTCGGAGAGGCAGACGAGGGTAGGGCACTGGAAATGTGGGGATACTACGCGCATGTCTGGTGCCTGCATTATCTGGCGCTGTCGCCCAGGAGTCTCGAGCATTGTTTGTGCCCGACGT
>JABSTR010003887.1:0-25730 GCA_013339765.2 Haemaphysalis longicornis | reverse complement strand
GCCGTTGAATCCGTGCTCTCTTTTTTCCCCCGGAACCTTTGTCGCGTTTCGCGGCGTCGGGATACGCCAGTTGACTTGTCCCCGTGGTCGGAGAAAGGGTTGCTTTCCCACGGAACGCTTTACCTTCCAAGTAATCCCATCCCAACGCCCACACACAAAAAAAAATGTTTAAATGGTGGACGTCTACGCGAATTCAACTTCTGCTCCTGCGTTCTGGAAGGTAGCAAGCTCCGTAAGTTCGCCGAAAGAAGAAAAAAAATCTTTCACATTTGAGGTGGAGCGTCGACACCCGGTGGTTGCTACTGGTACAGAGTAGAGTAAATCATGACATCGTGTTGTTCATTGTGCAGCAGACGCGACGTATGCTTATGTTTTTCGATTTGGCTGCTCTGATGCGGCAGACATATGTGCGTCGAGCATTCTGGTTTCCGAAGCGGGGCGGATATGTAGCAGGTTGGATGTGCGCGGGACCTGCCGATGCGGAGGTCATCTGGCAGCCAAACCGGTTTTCGCGGCGTAGATGCGTGCGGGGACGCGTCCCTTTGGGCGGAAAGCGACGAGTACCCGCGCGCGTTTTCCTCCTCTCCCAAACAGGTCCTGTAGCCTTCATGCGTGCTCCTGGCCGCCACCGGACCGGTTTCCAGAGTGCGAAGACACGTGCCGATACGCGTCCCTCTCCGCCCGTGTGTCTTCCGGAGCCGGAGAAGAGTGCGGAGACGTGTCCGCCCCCGCTTACGTGTTTCGTCCTTAAAGGGGACATGAAGACAAAATACAAGTTTGTTTTATTCGAAAGATTTCATCTTCTATAGTGCCCCCAGCGCTTGTCCGGAAGCAAACGATGTTCTATTCACTGCGATATTAATCAATTTAAGCTAAAATTTTCATGCTCGCGCCAAAACGTAGGCTTGAATGAACTTTGCAATGTCATCATAAGAACAGTTCTTTCAGCTAAACTTGGTGTGGAGCGGAAAGTTGATTACTGTTAGTGAAACTAGATGACGCCTCCACACCGCGGCAAGCCGTTTTCTGCCTTTGGATTGTTTGTGACCGTATTTAAGCCTGGTTTGTTTTTGTTCACGAAGAAAATAATCGTTTCGTGAAACATGGAGCTCGCTCGACAATATGTTCACATAAGACACCCTTGCTTGCACCAATCGGCCAGTGTCGTATGAGACAACCCCAAAGCCCCGCAGTCCTGTGCTGCTAAACCAAGCATAGTGCGCGCAGTAACCAAGAGCAGTACGCATCGGTACTTGTATGTTTACGTGTGCTTTTGTAACTTCCACTGTTTGTCCCATCATTCTTACTAATTTAGAATAGAATGTGTCCTAAATTTTATCGCAAATAGCTCGTTCGGCAAGCTTATAAGTTATGCCTAATTTGCGTTTGCTTGTCCGGCCTCCGCCAATCGCGGATCTGGCTGGTATGACATCATATGTTCTGTTGCGGGAAATGAGCGAGTGGGTCGCATGGCCGTTCCCTTTTTTCCTAATCATGCAGCTTATCTGAGCGAAGTTTACGTTGGAAGTGGTGTCGGCGTCTGCAAGCATTGTGGAAGCTGTAGTTATTGCCAGCACGGAGCGGCACTGCGGGATTTGCCGGTCGCAGCACATCCAATTTCCATTTCTGCTTTGCTTTTGTGGCTTTTTCTGAATTGGCTATCGAATGCGTTTATTGCTACAACTGAAAGGAAGCGTGCCAATATCCGCTACACCGCTGTAATGACGTAATTCGAGCGCTCGAAGAACGCCGAGGCCGGGAAAGAGAGAAGAGTTTTCTTGATCAAGTTTCCAAGTTATCTGATGGGCATAGAGGAGTAACGTTTGGCTTAGGTCCTCCTATTCTAAACTGTGTGCGCTTGTTGACTACGTTCTGAAAGCATTTAGGATTTTTGCGCAAAGTTAAAGAAGTTTTCCAGGGTCCCTTGAAGGAATGGCGTTACTGCCGGAGGTCGCACGCGCGAAGCTTTACCAAATTATCCGAGCTGTACTCGCGCCCTCATAGAGACGAGTTTCTTCCCTCGTGAACTCATTTTCCTTTCTGTTTATCAAAAGCAACTGTCCTTAGGGTTACGTGGCTCGAATGGTTCCCGTATTACATGTGATCAAACTACGTGTATGGGCTCTCGCGTCTATAACATTAGAATTCATTTCACAGCGGCCACTGTCAGTATACGGTTGAATCTCGTTATAACGAACACTGATATAGCGAATTATCGGCTATAGTGAACTAAACACGAAGTTTTATTGGTCACGCTTCATATAAATGAGATTTATTCTTTTATAACTGAACTTAAGCCGTGAGAGCCACGCGCCACTGCGGATATAACGAAGCAATATTTGACCAGTAGCCTGACAAGCTACTTGGAAAAACTCCCGGCGCCCGAAACTGCAGAGGTAGGAAAGGCCCTTTAGTTCGTGGACAATGTGAAAAAATTCATCCTGCTCAGTGCTGTGAATAGCCCCAGTCGAAGATCACCTCCTTCCTCTAAAAAATAGAACGCAGGTGTGTTTTGTCAAGTGAACTCTGTTCTGTTGCAGTTTCACATTCTGGTTCTTTGAGCTCCAAATGCCACAAGGAGAAAGGTAAGGGTTATTTTGTTTATAGTAGGTTCGAATCTTATAATAATGCATTTTTGTATCAAGGATTTCTTGCGAGAGCCAGATTGCTAATTAGTTTGAGCCCATTTTTAACTTTACTGTAACGACGAATATCGGATATAACGAACTAAATTACCGTCCGGATACAACTCCCTTTTAATGAGATTCGACTGAAGTAGTTTATTAAAAGCGGTACTCCTTTGTAGTGTGTGTACGCGCCAGCCGTTCATCGTGACGAGTCAATTTCCGGTATCACAGAGCATCCGCGGCAGAGCATAAACCTAAAGAGACACACAGAGAGAGAGAGTGAGAGGCAGGAGGGTACGTAGATAAAACGTTTATTGAGTAAAAATTAAAAAAAAATGTGGTTGATTCCTCTGTCATAGGAATCGGTAAAACACGTAAACCAAATGTGCAGCGAAATCTGCAGCTGAGCATGATTTGCGGGTCGGCGGCTGTCTCGTGGGAGTGCTTGGCGAGCGACGTCCTGCTGGCGGGTCGCTTCTGCAAAGGTGTACTGGCGTCATTCCCGTGACGGATATGACGTCAGTGAAATCTTGGTGTATACCGCCATAAAACACCTTTGTGTTAAAATATAAAACCCGAAAACGATCAACCCTAAGTATAACGTACTCTTTAGTACTAAAGCTTGCTTCCCCGCAAGACGACCCTGTGTACTGTGGTGCACCCCTTACAGGCAGCTTGCTTTGCCGTACTGGCGTCATTTCCCTGACGGATATGACGTCAGTGAAATCTTCGTGAATCCCGTAATAAAACAGTTTCGTGTTAAAAAGCGGTGGGTGGCCTCCTCAGTTCATGAGGCCACCCATCGAAGCTGCGCTGAGGATGCTGCCCTCGATGTCGGTTACTGCAAGGGTCGAGCGTGGGTACGGTGGAGTTTGCGCGATGTCACTGTAGCGAGCATCCGGTTCCGATGAGTGCTTCCGTTGCAGGTGTTGCACTCGGGCTTTGCATCGGCCGGGTTGTACACGGGATGCATATACAGGGTGATCAAAGTTAAGTCGACCGGATTTTTTTAAAAATAGGCGTTTAGATTTACGCGAAGACCACCTCTAAAGTCAGGTTATGCGCCCAGGGGGACACAAATAAGGAGGTAATTATTGATGTAGGTGGCCTAATTAACTAAAATTGAATAATTAACTTTCTAGTGACTAGAGTAACCAGGCATGTTTGTATTAGAAAGATAGACGCAATCGTGTTTCTAGGCAGTTTCATTTGGTATAATTGTTCTAGCGCATCCGTACTCCGAGATATCGAACTGCGAAGTTTAATTGCCGCTCGCATGATTACGCATGCTAGAAGTCAAGACCAGCGCATAGCTCCTCCCTTTTGTTCTGTATTTCGATAGCGGTTCCGAGTACAGCAGATTGAGATAACGCCAGCCAAGAATGAATCAGTGCCAGTTATCACTTTTGCCTATGCCTCCACCCCTTTGTCGAACTAAACACCGTAACAGCAGGAACGTCACAGCAGGGAGGAGCTTTGCGCCGGTGCAAACTGTCTTAAAAAATAACAGCGCCCTAATAAATCAAGCCTTATACTAACGTATATGCCCATAGTCATTGTTTTGAGGATATCACCGTCTGAATGCTAATGAGCGATGTAGGTAATAGTGAGCGCGATGGTACGTAACGAATGCGTACAGCCCGTGGATACAGCACATTGCAGCACGTGGATAAAATTAGCCTTTCCGCAAGGCGTTTCGGTGTGCAGCACCATCGACGGCGCAAGTCAGCCAATACAAGATTCACTTGAAAAAAAAAGATAATGTATACGCAGAACCGTATCCAAACTACTAACACTGTTCGCGTAAGTTATGCATGTCCCTTTTTTTCTTTCTTTTCTTTATTTCGGGTAATTAGTGTACACTTTCTCATATTTACTTGGTTATGAAGCTGTACTAACTTCAATGTTCGGCCTAACCTTATGCGATGCCTTCGAGCCTTCAGTATTGGGCAAATGAAATGAAATTAAATGATTTTGTACAAAGGAAACCTCTGCCACATTTGAGACAAAATGAACGTACATAACAGGGAGTACCCACATTCTTTTAGTTAAGAATGTATCAAGGAATGGTTTTTACGACAGGGAATGAAAACCAAGTAAAAGATGACGCAGAATGGTTCCAGCTCAAAATATAATTTTAAATAACTTCATTTCATTTCATTTATTCAACTCTAAAGGTCCGGAGGCATTTAATATTGTGGGGTGCATGCACGTCGATGTTGGTCAGCTTCATAACGAAGTAACAATAACAGAGTGAACACTATTACCAGAAATAAATAAAAGAAAAAGAAAAACGAGACATGCATGAATTACGCCCAGTTTTAGTAGTTTGGAACGGTTCTGCGTATAAATAAAAGCGAGCACAAAAAAAAGAACAAAGCTACAGCTCGTCGTGTTCATGCAAAAAAAAAAACACAGGATAAAAAAAAAAGATTTGCGCTGTCCCAACAAATGGCACGAGAGCAGTGCGAAGGTAAAGAAATTGAACTGCTTTGAACAAACCTTCATTCATGTTATCACAGGAGAACAAGAGGGTCGGGGAAGAGCGGGAGGGGAGGTAGCGGACAGTGGAAATTAAATTGAATTATTATGGAATTATTATTAACTTCAAGGCTGTCGAGGCTACGAAAAGAAGATTAGAATGCTGGTGGGCGAAAAACTGAGAGGGGAATATTGCCTAAGACAGTTACCACCTGTAACAGGGAAAAGAAAGTATTTTGTGCCTAATAAGCTCTTTGTGCCTGCCCTAGGCAGCGCTAGTATTAAACCCAAAGTATAAACATAGGTATATTAGTCCTTTTTGGTAAGATGACATGTCATCACCCCACTACCAAGGGGAAACCAATAGCAATCATCGTCATCATCGGAGCTGGAGGAGTCAAGTGGCAGGGGTCGGCAGATTATCGCCTTTCGACTACATTTGCAGAGAAGTGAAGCAGGCAGGTACGAGACTAATTATGTCCTTGTTTTCTACTCCCGGAGTAAATGCGCGTTGCAGACTGCGCAGTCTGCAAATGCAGACTGCGCGTTGTTTGCATTCGTATAATCGAAAATTGACTGCCTGCTGTATTGTGTACTATGGGAATTACCCTACCAGCCTGTCTGTCCTGCTTACCTATTACGTTAATACTCCCGCGCCTCACTAATGTCGACGTTGCTCCAAAACCCCCGGCGAAAGGTGGTTCAAACGCGGTGCTTTTTCTGGTCGAAAGCCAACAACTTCAAGGTTCAAAATCCAAATCGCTACATCAAAAACTCACTGCGGGAAAGCCAACTTACACGATAGGTGTCCTTAAAGGCACATCAAGCCCCTAACGAAACAGACGCTTCCCGCGGTCGCAACGGAACCTATAGTTCATATCACAAGCTAGCTGCAGCCCTGTGTAGGCTGCATTGTTATCAATAGTGCGCCCACTGTGGGCGCCTAATCCGCCGTGAAGGGGGTCCTGAACACTCCCTTCTCCCCTCTCGGCAAGAGGCACCGCACGGCCCCGGCGCCTTTTGTCGCTTCCTTCGCGGTGAGTTAGGCGCCCTGAGGGGAACAACAATGTAGCCTCCACAGTGCTGCAGCTAGCTTGTGATATGAACTATAGGTGCCTCGCGTTATGAAGCCAACGTCTATCCAATAGCGCCATCCCGACACGGTCGAAGCAGTTCGGACTTTGGACTTTCGGTCAGGTTGCGTGGGAGCAATCATGGCGTTTTTAGCATCGTTCTCTCAAGGAAATGACTTTGATTTTATATAGTGATTGATTGATTTGCCTGTCTGCGTATACTGGATTGCTGCTGCGTGTAGCCTGAACTAATAGGCTACCTAGCTGCTTAGGCAGGTGC
This sequence comes from Haemaphysalis longicornis, assembly GCA_013339765.2. Lineage (NCBI taxonomy): Eukaryota > Metazoa > Arthropoda > Arachnida > Ixodida > Ixodidae > Haemaphysalis > Haemaphysalis longicornis. Next base: position 19,269 of record JABSTR010003887.1, on the reverse strand, counting down.
TAACCTGCAGGATATACCGGCATAGATCAATAACAGCTCCCTCGTCCCTCACTGTGCTAACCAGCAATCATACCGCGTGTATTTTTTTTAGTTTTTGCGCTTACCGCTACGAGGTCTTTCTTTCTGGGTGACCAGGACGCTCATGGTTGCCTTTAGCAGAACGGCTCCCGTGTTTCATGCTTTTAACAATTGGCCACACACCACTTGCTTCTGTGGTCATGTGCCCCCTTGGCAACGCGCATTGCTGCGAGTTGTCTGGATGTCTTTATTCTTTAACGTACACCAAACATACTGCAATGATACCGTATTTTTGCGCGTATAACCCGCCACGAAAATGCGGAAATTGCAGTGGTAAGGTAGGGGGCGGGTAATACGCGGGGTTTTTTCCTTCAGTGCAGCTTCGCCGCAATGCGTCTTGGGCCGTGAAATTTCTACGCAGTAGCACTGACTAAGCCTTCCAAGGCAGCGATAGCGCAGAGCATACAAGGGCAAGGAAGAAAAAACAGGGCCGAGCGCACTCTAACTACTGAATTTTATTTGGAAATTGTGACTTTCGACTTGCAGTCAGAGTATTCTACTTGCTAAATATACGCTTTTTCTGTCTACGTAGTATGTGATGTGCTGCTTGAGCAGTAGCTTTGGCGCAATATTTCCTGTATCAAAAATGCGGGAAATATGCTTGTATTTCTTTCTTTTCCAGTGGGCTGAAAGTGGAAGTGCGGATTATATGCAGGGGCGGGTTATACGCGCAAAAATACGTTAATGTTGTGGGTGATGGCTCGGGGTTCACGCTGCCGGGATACACGGGTTACCATAGTCCCACGGCGTGTGACAGCAGGCAGTGCTCGGCTGTGGTGTGCGGTGACCCCTCCCACCCCCCAGGATCCTCGCGGGCTTCACTGTTTGTGCGCAGCGACGTGCAGCACACGGTGCTGGACACCAGTGCGGTGACAAAGACTGTACAGGAGTGTGTGGCAGTGACGCTTCGGCTCGTGCCGGGTGTTGACGTGACTGTGTGCAGTGGGTACGTGCGCCCCAACCAACACTGGGACTCGAGCCTCCTGGATCGGCTGGTGTCCCTCTGCGCAGCCCGGCATCTCCTCTGTGGTGACTTCAACGCACATCACACTATGTGGGGAGAAGGCCGGACTGACACACGCGGCGAACACCTGTGGGACACCATGCTGCGCCTCAACCTGACTGTGCTGAACACCGGTGAGTGCACCTTTAGGCGAGGTAATACCACTGCCACGGTCATTGACCTCAGCCTGGTGTCAGCCGGGGTCGAGGCCACCTGGAGGCGGGAGCCCAGCACCTGGGGCTCAGACCACTACCCGCTGCACATCGCACCAACCGGCAAGCTGGACAGGCGACCCACACGGCACCACGTCACCCACTGAGACCACTATCGGCGCTGCCTTGCTGAGGAGGACCTGGGGGAGGGAGAGGAGCTGTTCGCGGGCCTGGTTCGCTCCGCCAAGCGAGCCACGCGAGCTGCTCCATTGCCAAGGATGCTACCACGCCAGACCAAAGCTGCTGCAGCTGCGAGCGGAGCGGAACCGGACTGAGAGAAGGGCGCAGCGCACCGGAGCCAGGACTGACTGGACGGCATACCGCCGTGTGGACGCGGCCTGTCGACGGCACTCCAACAGCCTCAGCAGGCAGCGTTGGGCCCAGCTATGCGTTAGCTCGGAGGCCGACACACGCTGCCGCTGCCTCTGGGGCATTTTCCAGTCGGTCCTCAAGCCCCGTGGTAACCGCAACCCCCTGGCAGCCCTGGCCATCATTGGCCATCCTGGCCATCAGTGGGTGCCTGGCCACATTGGGCTGGAGGGCAATGAGAGGGCAGACGAACTGGCCGCCGACGCCCACGAGCTGCCCCCTTCGCCCACGGCAGCCCATCAGCTGCGGATGACGCCCGCCTGCTGATACAGCGACATGTACGGGCCCAGCATCCGGACCCGAGGTTGGCAGCTGGAGAGGCCCCACCACCCGTCCGGGCCACACGGATGCCGAGACATCAACGCTCGGCTGTGTTGCGCCTACGCCTGGGGTGCGTTTGGACAGCCGAGCGAAAACACCGCCTGGCACTCATCAATGACCCCTCGTGCCAGCACTGCCGGGCGGCTGTCCAGACCCTGCCACATCTGGTCCTGGAGTGCCCCCAGTTTGTGGCAGGGAGGACCGAACTGTTGGCCGCCTTCGGGGGAGGGGCTCGGCCCCTCGAAGAATTTCTGTGGCCGCCAGGCAGTGCAAGAGAGCGGGACGGAGTCCATGAGGCCCTGGGGTCGTACCTGGATGCCTCAGGACTCCTCCCGGCTCTCCGCTTTCTCCCCACATAAACTAAACGGTGTGTGTGTGGGTGCTTCGTTTTTTTTTCTTGTGTTTTTTTTTGTCTTTGTGTTTTAAAAAAGTGTTTACCTTGTATATATTGTACATATATGTCCTGTTAGACTTGTATATTTGTATATATGTAACCTCTTCTTCTCTCTATCCTCCCTTCCCTGTACAACTGTTTTCCCATTCCCCACACCCCCCACCCCCCCACCAGCAGGCGTTCCGGTGTCCACCCTTAGGTGAGACAAACTACGCCTGCTGGTGGTGTTTCCTTTCCTTGTTTACAATAAATTCATTCATTCATTCTTTGCTTTTTTAACTCTAAATATTCACAGCTCTATGTCAAATACTCATCCTACATTACGTAGATAAGAGCTGCTTATGCTAAATGAGCCTTCCAAGCCACCTGGTTACGGTTTGCGTATTCGGAACGTAGCATGAATTAAAGAAGACTGCGGCATGCCAGACTAGTTTACGCCGCATTTACGGCAGCGCGGAAAAGGAAGCTTCTAGGAAGCCTTAAATGGTGGCATGACTAGAAGTTGCGTCACTGTTTTGTTGCGGGAGTTGGCCAACAATTCATTTTGGAGGTGGCCGTGCAAGTGATATTGATGGTTCCTTAACACCCACCGTCAACGCATGGCGACATGCAGAATATTTCCTGTTGTTAGGAATCAGCGCGCCGCTGTGCCGCAAGCTTCATGCAGCGCTTTTGTGCTATGTGGTGAAGGCTCCACTGCGTGCGCCTTTCGAGTACTCGGCCCCGTGTCGGTGACTCAACCACCAAAAAATCTCAACATGCCGCAGCACGCCTGGGAAAAGCCAGATCCCTGGCGCCTCACTCTCAGCGTGATTCAAACTTCGGCGTTGGCAGGCGAGGCGCGTAGAGACACCTCTGAAGGACGCCGAGACCATTTCGGAGACCTCCTCTCTTCCCGCTCTCGGACTCAGCGTGCGCCTCTACTACCGACCGCTCACGAACTCTAGAATATAGAAAGAGTGTTGTGTGTGTCTGTACTGTTCGCACCGTCTGCAAACACTACCGGGAACGCTTGTTTTGACCATTAGCGCTTTGGGTATAAATAAGACCCCCCAAGCGCTGAAGTTAATTCCTGTTGGAGCAGTGAATCAATGCTGTCACTCTGCTCGAGTCCCGTATACTGTAACCTCGCCCGTCGGGGCATTGTTCTTGTCTTGCTTCGGCTCATCTCTCACCATGCAGTAAACAAGTTTGCCTACGAATTCTGGTCTTCTTCAAGGCAGCAACATTTGCTGGCCGCTCGCTCGACCACGCTTCCACCCGCACGCTGGAGGCGACGGAGCTCGTCTCGGGGACGCCTGCCCGAATGCAACACCGTGGAATATATGGCGGTCTTGTCATTTTTTGTCTTTTTTAAGTGCGAATGCACTTTATAAGCGACCCCAAACCATCCACCGCCGGCGGCGGCGTCGGCGGCGGCGGCGGTGGCGTCCGCAGTGCTCCTCTATATTTTAAAAAATAACAGCATCCGGCGCCAGGTTTCGATCCGAGGACTTTGCGGCGCGCAGCGCGACTCTACCGACCAAGCCACGGACGCGACGCTGATATCAGTGTTAGTGACGCGCCTTATATCTTTAACGCATTCAAACCTACGACTACGGTCGTCGTCAGCGGCGTGCGTTGGCGACTCAGCGGCGTTATAGCGGCTTGATAACTGTGTGGTGTACACGTTACTACAACCCGATGGAAGAGATGGAAGAGAAGGGCGGCGAGGCGGTGGGCTGCGGGGGCCGAGCGCAAGCGCCGCAAGCGGGCCGACAACCGTGCATTCGCACTTTCACATTCTCCCCTCGGGGAAATGCGGGGGAATTTTTTTCTTGAAATCTAATGGTAGGATCATTGGGCGTTCGTGACTCGGCTGGCATTCACAGCATTCGCAAAGGGTGTTAAGGTTGCCAAGTGAATTGCACGCATCGCACGTGCTGCCCTTTTCTACTGTCTGCCATTCGCACAGCGACCGGGCCTGTCCACCCAAACTGTCCACATGGGGGCTTCGTAAACAACCCGCTCACTGCAAGTCACAAATTTTGGCGCATGTATAGGGCACCGCATGACTTATCTCGCGTTTTAATCACCACTTACGATAAGTGCATGCGGGGAGAACTTTGTATACAGTAAATGTTCGTTAATTCTATATTCAATAATTCGCATTTATGGATAACTTGAACCCGAGTAGGTTCCGTCACGGATAATTCGAACTACGTGCCACCGCGCCGGCACTTGGGCACCTGGAACACGGCTAGAGAAACACACCGACCCGCCGCGGTGGCTCAGTAACTAAGGCGTTGCGCTGCTGAGCATGAGGTCACGGGTTCGATTCCAGGCCGCGGCGGCCGCTTTTCTGATGGAGGCAAAAAGCAATAACACCCGTGTTTACGAGATTTCGGCGCACGTTAAAGACGCCCAGGTGGTCAAAATTATTCCAAAGCCCTCCCCTACGGCACGGCTCATCGCCCACGTTGCGTCGGCGCGGTAAACCTTAAATCAATCAATCAATCAACCGAGAAACACACCTCAAGTCTGCGTAGAACGGAGAAACGTTTTGGGAGACACATTCTTTGCGAACTACGTTGATGAGGATCGAGTGGTGTGTGTGTGTGTGTGTGTGTGGGTGTGTGGTGTGTGTGTGTGTGTGTGTGTGTGTGTGTGTGTGGTGTGTGTGTGTGGTGTGTGTGTGTGTGTGTGTGCGTGCGCGCGCGTGCGTGCGTGCGTGCGTGCGTGTGCGTGTGTGTTGTGCGCTGATACACGAGGGCATCGTATCTCAGGTAAGCAGAGCAGCAATTGTCGCTGCCAACGACGACAAAAAGTAGGAGAACGAAGCAAATATGAGCGGCTGTTCGCTCAGAAATCATAGAATCAGAATCAGAAATCCGGAACGAATGGAATACCGCCCGTCCTTTTTAAACAGCGATGCTGTTTAAGCTGGGGTTGGTCCGACGAACGTGCGCAGGAACCCCGAGATTGACCGTAGCTTTGCGCCGCCGCGCTCGCAGCGGATTCGTGTCGCAACATGCGAGGGCGCCCCCCCCCCCTGTCGGGGGCGCGGTGCAACTGGTACAAGCACGGCGTTGGAAGCGCGTCGCGGGGTGGCTGGCTTTATTGCTTGTTGCGACGAGTGGGGCAGTCTCGACGGCGCAAAGGTAAGAATTAATGCCAAAATTAAAGAAGTCAAGAGGCCGGGAACCTATACCGTTGATGAACTTCATAATTAGCACCCCACACGCAAGACCACACAAGCCGAACGGTAGTCACCGAACGGGTCACCGAACGGCCCCCCGCTACCCTTGGAACTTCATTGCAAAGCCGGTGGGCGTGCGTACATTGTACTTGTTTTAACCACCTTGTGTTCATTCCACTTTGTGGGGATAACGACATCACCTCGCAGAAAACTTGACCGAGCCTCACAGCATAACCGCGCATAAACTTAGCCGAACCAAGTTAGGCGGGGTCGCCAGCTCCGCTGTTTGTCCGGTCTTCGCGCCATCAGTGCGAAGCTGCCCCCTTTTTTGTTTTGTTTTGAAGGTGAAATCGAGGCTTCTCGCTACAGTGCTTTGTTAAAGCAAAGAGTGCTGATTGTCACCTTTGGGCACGTAAGGTAAGCCGAGATCACGGGCTTTTTCAAGCATCAAAGTGTTGACATACCTTACTGCTTCCCAATTGTAGCGTACTGTTGTTACCGTTCACTTCCTGTAGTTCGAGCTTTCATTATTTCGAACTGAGATGACATCCCCTTGCGGTTAGAATTAACGAGCTTTTACTGTATTTTGAAAGCAAATCAATGTTAGACGTATGACATGGTAAACTAGGTTATGATGTGCTGGAGTCCGGGACGACGTGTCGACCCTCAGTTAGCGACTACTGGCGCTGCCTCGTGAAGGATGCGCACCGGAAGCGACCAGGGAAAGTGGCATCACCGTAACCTAACGCTAAAATCCCCGTGCCGCCAAACCGGGCAGCGGGTTCTGGCCGACACCCCCCTCGCAACCTCTCACTCCTTGAAAGAAAAATGCCGGCCTCCTTGCACACAGCGATCCGCAGGTGGGGATGCATTTTTCCGACGTTGAAAACGCAGTCCGCCTGGCCGTGCAATCACTTTCTCGTTTTCCGAGATGTTTCAGGATCCCTCCGCGCAGGCAGGCCCCGGGTTCACTTACGGGGGTCTCGACGTTCGGCTAAAAGTGAGAGAGAGAAAGAGAGCGGCTTTTCGTTCGGCGATGCGGGCGGCGCCCCCTGGCGGCGGCAGCGGGGCGCGGGTGCTACTTTTCGCATTTCACGGACACGCGGACCCAGTAATGAGCCACCATCTATCTCCAACGCGCGCACGCACACCGGGTCCCGATCCCGGAGCAAGAACAGCGCCGCGCATTCCGCAGCGCGAACCGTGTCATTTTTTCCCGCGCCGGGGCCGCGCCCTCCGGGTGTATCTCCGAGGCCGGTAGCGGCGGCGGCGGCAGGCAGCTGTCGGCTGGGCGCGCTCCCCGGTTCCCTACGTACCGCATGACGAGGGCGGCTATCGAAAGGCAGCAGAGGACGGGATTATTAATCGCCGCTTCCCGAGGAGCCACCTTGAGTGCCGCTGCAGCATGGATGCCCCGCCGACCTGTTATCTTCGAGCGATACCACGGGGGAAGCGGCTAACTATAAATCCTGCCAGCTGTAATTCCCTTATCCGGGAGGTAAAAGAGAATGGCGAGTGGCCAATATTGAGGGCAAGGGAGATTTTTTTTGTTGTTGTTTTTTGGATTCCGCGTGTTGTTTCACATTGGTGCGCGCTAAAGCAACTTCCAAGCTTTTTTCAAACAGCGTCAGTTTTTTTATTACCTATGACACAAGAAAGGTGATTTGCAAGACCGTTCAAAATACACTTTAGTACGCACACCGCGTTTTGCCCAGCCCACGCGCACTAGAAAAGAAAAATGCAATCACTGCGGTACTGGCTATTTTAGCGGCTGCGAATCGCGCATATACGACCGGTGAATGCATTCCTTCACGCCTTCCATATTAATTAGAACTGTCTCGTTAGATTTCTACATCGGTTGATAAAATCTATATCTGCTTATGGGTGAGTCGTCAATGTAACTTGATGCAAGTTTTCTATTTTGAGGGTAGAAAAGTTGTTTCTATTTTATAGCAAGTAGTTTTACACCGAAGCAAGGAGTGCGCCCTTGATCGGAATCTTTCGGGCTCATCGACAGAGCACATTAAAAAAAATTGAGGAGCCATAGATGGCCGGCAAAGATGGGAATACCGCCATTTAGTAGTAATGCACTTAGAAGTCTTTCGAATTAGCCCTTACGTAGGTTACAAACGCCCTTCAAAGTTAAGAGAACAAGAGAGAGAGAAAGCGATAGAGGCTTTATTTCGATTGATTATGAGGGTTTAACGCGCCGACGCTACACAGGCGAAGAGGCGCGCCGTAGTGCAAGGCTCCGAATAAATTTTTACCACCTGGGGATTTTTAACGTGCGTCGAAATCTCTAACACACGGTGGTTTTTGCTTTTCACCTCGAACCCGCGTTATTGGGTTCAGCAGCACAACGCCTGGACCAGTGAGCCACCCCGGCGGGTGAGAGAAATTTATTTCTAAACTCTGGTTAAGTGCGTTGGGTGGCCGGCAGCCGCAGCTTGCCGGTGACCGTGGCAGCTCGTTCCGCGAGGCTCTGCTGCGTCTGGCAAGTCCGAGCTGCCCCGCGCCTCCTCCCAGAGCTCGACGGAGGGGATCGAAGGAAAGCGGTCTTCAGAGCATGCCCATATGAGATGCGCTACTGTGTCCTTCGCACCATATGCAAGGCAGTGACGTGACGAATACAAAGTCGGGTGACGTGGCAGTATGTTCCTCCGTACGCCACGGACGTTCTTCGACGTTACTATTGTCGCACACCATGGCCAGCATCGCAAGGAGCTGACGCTAACCACATGTGCATATCCAGCTACGTCCAATCTCTCTTTATCTGGGTATATGGTGTTGAAACCGACGGAAAGAAAGAGAAGAGAAACGAAGTTGGAGTTTCGGCTGGACTGGGTTTGCGCCACCAACCCGCCTCTGTGCCGGTGGCTACGGTGTCTTTTGTAAATACACCTTCTTCCTGAGAACCTATCTCTGCGTTGTCACGTGACATCTTTGGTAGGTGCGGGATATGATCCGGACGTTCGGGCGGATACATTCGGCGGGAGAAGCGGTAATGGGCTGTGATTTTTCGATAGCGTAACAATGGTCCTGATAGGGCCCAATCAGCCCCGATCACACCCTGATCGGGCTCCATGTAAGGGGACGAGGCTTGGTCCTGCTCGGGTCGGAAGTCGCGACAAGATTACTTGCGGCGGGACGAGCTGCTCATTCCATGCCTTCCGTCTCCCGTTCGGGCTGCACCTCCTACCACGTTGCCGACCGGTCGCGTCCACGTGCTAGGCGGCTGCCTGCACACGTGTTCACGGGTAGTCTTGTTGAAGCCTTTGCGTTTCAGACGTTCACGTGGGCTTCTCCCGGTAGGCCAATGACAAGGCATCGTATTGGACCTAGAGCATCGCGTGAGCGGTTGCGTCGCGTGTTTATTCTCTTTGGGCTAATGTCGTGTTCTTACATTTCTCTCCAGGTCCACGTGAGTGCCTGTGTCACTTTCATTCTCTTCGCTTCCACCTCTTTTCAGCTCTATTTCCTTTCTGCACGCGGACATCAAAATCTCGACCAACTAGAGGCAACCAGCTTCGCTGTAAAAAAGACCGACCCTTGAGAAGAGTTTACCTTTCTCAACACTTCTCGAGTACTACAAAGGACACTGATTGAAAATGCCGAAGTTGGTCTAAATAGACAGATTGGCATCCACAGAAAAATAATATATCAGATTCTGGGTCAGTAGTTTGAAAAAACTGTGGTTGATCCCTCTTTCATAGGAATCGGTAAAACACGATAGTGAAATGTGCCTTCACATGATCAGTTGAATGTTCATAGCGCATGTATATGAACTTGCACATCTCTACTTATATTTGGTCGGTATGGCACCGTTAGAGGCATCAACATTAGACACTAGGTTACACGCGAAAGAGCATTGCGTAAATCCAGTTGAAATCCCAGGCGCTCGCGAACCGTGCGAACGAAACCGAACGGGTTGTCAGCGAATCGTTTGGTGATAGCATGATTTGCGGGTCGGCAGCAGTATTGTGGGTGTGCTTGGCGAGCGACGTCCTGCAGACTGGTGGCTTCGGCAAACGTGCGATCACTTCGGTCATGCTCCGTGACGAGTATGAGAGACGCTTGCGTTGCAGCGGGCTCAGCTTGTGGAACGCGACAGGCAGAGTTCGTAGCTTAATTGGATTGTGAATGCGTGAACGCATTCGGCTTCCCTCTGGCGTGTCTCTCGTCGCACCAAAGAAGTCAGGAGAGCGACATTCACCGGTCGGCATCATCGCCTTCCTGCCTTAATGTACCAATTTTCCTATGTATACACGGGGCCACGCTGGAGGAATTCATGGTGGAGGAATAAGTTATTCCTCCACCGTGCACGGGCCATCATCCCCGCAACATAGGTGGCAGACGGATGGACACACCAGCTTACGCTGCTATACACTGCCCTATCGAGGCGCCAACTATCGGCGCTTATTAGCGTCATGATGCACAACTTCGCGTCACCTCTCCTAGACGGCAGCACCACCTCAATGGAGAAGTTAGAAGGAAGGACAGAATGCGCGTTCGTACAGCTATGCTCGCGTGACTTCATGGTGCAGTTGGCAGAGCGTTTGGACCTCCCGTTGCGGCCAGAGGGACCACGGGCTCGAACCCTGGGGACGCCGTGTCAATGGATCTTTTTCTGGTGATGTCATTTCCGTGACGGATATGACGTCGGTGAGGTTTGTGCACCCCGTTTTATGCGCGAAAATAATCAAAAAGTGAAGCTATCAGGCACTCAGCAGAGATGATGTCAACGGTGACTGAGCGTATGTGCCAAGCGTCACATGACGAATAACAGACAGAACGAGAACCACGCACCAAGCTCTCAAAGAAACACATAAAGTCTTTCTTTACACATTCATAAGTCATAGACAACTATGAATGTACAAGTGTAATTCAGCTGCCAAATCGCTTCGCCGGTGGCGGTTGCGGTGGTTATTGCAGGTTCAGCGTGGTCCCATGTCTGTTATCTCCTTGTTTACAGCATGGCAGCAAGTATGGCATTGGCCTTCAACTGTTCCACTGTTCTGTGGACAGTAATTTGCGTCTGATAGAACGAGTGTTTTGCTCCCTCACGTAGCGCTGTCTGCCCCAACGAAGTTTTGCACCCAGGTCGGTGGCCGAAGCTGTGTGGGTGCAGTGGTCGCGTTCACTTTGCAATGAATTCGACGGCACGCTTCTGTGGGTGGAACAGTGCTTACTATGTAGGAATTATCACTAGCTACGATTCAACCCCGCACCGGGTATGTAGAGTGTGCGTGAGTTTTTCTGAAAACCATCTCGGCGTGCGCCGGAGTAAAGTGACATATCCGCCCCCGCTGCCGTTACGACGAACATCGCATGCCGTTACGATGTATTTGTTCGAAACCATTTCTTGATTGTCTAAGTTGAATAAAACGTGTGCGTCAAACCTGGTTTTTTAATTCGGGCGTTCTGTGCTACTATGCTTCCACTACTGTGAGTACTTAGGTAAAATGATATTTGTCTCATGTTACGCACGTTCTTCATTCCATACTGACGCCAACGAGTTTGTTAGTAGTGGTTTGGGCGCCCGTAAAAGCTCTGGCACACTTCTGGCAGATAGGTTAATGGGCAAGTTGCTTCGCCAGACATTCAACAGATGGCGCAATAAGCGTTACCATAATGTGACAGAAAAAATTCAGCGTTTTACACGGTTACAAGTTACAACTAACAGATGGGGCCACGTTGTTAAGCCGAGTGCATCGAAGGGACTAAAACCCGACTATCCATAACGAGAATCCACATCAAAAGAGCGCCCTGTCCTCGTTCTCGCTGCGGTTGCGCTGTCCGCTGGACGTTTTGTATGTTAAAGGAGCCATGAAGAGAAAACACAAGTTGGTTCATTCGAAAGATTGCCTCGTTAGAACCATAACGACACCACTTATAACGCAAACTTCGCTCAAATAAGCTACATAATTAGGAAAAAAGGAATGACCATGCGACCCACCAGCTCATTTTCCGCAACAGAACCTACGATGTCACTCGAGAATGCTCTGCGATTGGCGGAGGCCGGCAAAAGCAAACGCATGTTAGGCAGGGCTTACAGTTTGCATAGCGAGCTAAATGCCCGTGAAACATACTGCACATTCTTTTTATGACAAAGAACGATGGAGTAAACGGTTGAAGTTCCGAACGAACACGCAAGCGTGTGCGCCAATGCGTACGAAACTACCGCCGGCCGAGCTCGACATCTCGCCATCGCGCCGTCGCGCAGACGAATTTTTGGGTTCGAGGCTCTTAGGGGGCAACGAACCGTTCCAGCACGTACAGCCGCGACCTTGCTTGGTATCTTAATCCCTTACAGGAGGTTGGCCGTCATATCGCCAACCAGCAAAGGTAAAAATAGAAACGAGGGGAGTAAGGAACAGCAAGAAGCGACGAGATAGTGCCAGTCGTCGCAGAAGTTTCAAATGGTGTTGGCTTGCTGCTGTCGTTACGAGCTCGTTTCCAGTTTACAACCACTGAAAACTTCATTTTGTTCGAGTACTTTACAATGAAATTTCGTTGCTGCGTCCTGCTTGCCCATGTAGTACGGGCAAATCGTCGAGGGAGTGCGACATCCCCGCCGGTGAGGAGATCTCCTTACATGTGCTGCCCAACGACGAACCTCGGCGAAGCAAGTGGCTACGTTTTGTGAACTTTGCAAACGGAGGAGAAAGAGAGCTAAAGGAAGTACGAGTGTGCTCGCGCTTCATTTCCGAGGAAGTGATTACGGCAGGGACCCTTACGTTAGCTCACTCCTGGGACATGCTGGTTCTCGTCGCCGACTTCGTCAAATCGCCGTCAAAGCGCTCTGACCTTGGGGGGAAAAAATGCCGTAAACACCGCGCATTGACGCTCGTATCTTTCTGGTCGAAGCAGAGAGCTCGCGCGAACGGCTTTCCATACACGACACCGGCCAACTGGCATAAGCAATACTGCTACTGAAATTGAACTATTATTAACCGTAATAAAAATACGGCACATACGTACCAGTCAGTATTCATCCGTCGCGACGGGGCTGACGAGGCAGCGGTGCCGACGGCTGGGCGTTCGTCTGTTGTGGCTATCGCGGAATGGTCGCTTTCCCGTCCACCGCGTATCCCACAACTCTTGCCGCTCGTGCACTTAGAAGCATTGAGCGTTCAAGTGGTGTGAGGTTGTTAAATGCAAGCCCGAGCTCCTCGGCGAGAGTTCTGTCTCCGGATCAGGTGATTCCATGACTAGGGCTGCGGGTGCACTAGGTTTTACTAGTATTGTTAAAATGGCCGCCGTCTCGGTCGACTCCCGCGTGTGGGTGCTATATGGAGTCGACATACTAAGTATCTGTTTCATGGACCGGCTCGTATGACGCCATTGCACACGTCACGAAATGTGCAATTTTAGCGCGAGATTTAAAATTTTGGCTTAAATTGCCTTATTTCTCAGTGAATAAAGCATCATTTGCTTCCGGGAAAGCGCTTGGGTACTATGAAACACCTAACCTAATCTTCGAATAAAACAAACTTTGGTCTCTCTTCATGGCACATTAAGTAAAGGCCGCGCGGCAACATTCTCATTGTTTAGGCCCCCCCCCCCCCCCCCCACCCTGATCGTCCCGTATTGCACCAATTGACGCACAGAGGGTGGTATGCGCCAAGTGCGCCAATGGCTCCTGCGGCCGCGGTGGTTCTCTCGGTAGGTTTTGTTTTTCTTCTGTTAGACCACACCGCTGTTTCACTCGCTTCCGGCAACCGTTGCCGCCACGTGAAATGTCATTAAATGTCGACGAGGAATGAAATGCGTTTTTCAATTGCTATTTCTCGGCAATTAAAGCACTTTCGCCGCAGAAAAAACGCTGAGAGGGCTTCGGGCAGTGAACTTTCGTGTGAGCTCAACCTGCTGCTTTTCTTCAGGGCCCCTTTAAATCTGTTTACGTGATTTGGTGGCGAAAGCCAGGGATTAACGGACTTCTCCAGTGCTGCATACTGTTTGGGCCTCTTTTTTCACTTTTCGTTTCCCGTCTCTTGACGCGAATAGTCCCGACGGGCAGAGTGGCAGCGATTCGTGCGGAAGCTGCCCCACAGCCACAGCTCTCCTCCGCGTGCGCCTGTTGTACGCTCGGTTACGAATCGTTTTGCGTGTGCGCGTAATGGACGCGGTTCGCAAGCTTCGAAAACGCCCAGCACAGCACGACGCGCGCGGAGATGCTTTTCCACATAACCATCGGTGCTGGGAGGAGAGGGCCACTTGCGTAGATCATGGGACTGAAAACCGGCTTGGGAAAACCCGTGCCGGCTTGGGTAAAACCCGTGGGTAAAACCCTCCCATCGGCAGTAGTCGGCGGCGGCGGCGACTGACTCATCGCCACCTGGGTGGTTTTCCCTCGAGCGGATGGTACAGGCGTGCCCGGTCAACATCTTTAGCTAGCTTGGTCAAATTTTTTTATATATACTCCCTTGTGCACAGGGAAAGGCATATCTGAGGTTAGTTTGTGGGAGAAAATTTTTCCATTCCTCAAAAAAATCCCCGAAGACGACTCGGGTCACTGGCGCATTGAGGGGCTCGGGGAAAACTTGAAGCTTCCACCACTGCAAAACAAAAACTACTCAAGCTATCGCCATACTTCTCTTTACATGTGAAGACTGCATACTCTCTCAGATGATTTAGCGTATTCATGTTTGACCTGCAGAGCGAATTTCTTAAAATAAAAATTCCCGAATGGGAAAAATATTTGAAAATTGCCCAAATGTGGGGCCGTTTTCTTTTGGAATCTAAACAAGTTAGGTAGTTCAAAATTTTTAATGTTATTTCTCTATTCTTGTTCAACCTTCGTGCCTATTTTAGTTTATGTGCTAAATATGGTTCAATTTCAAAAATGCACTAGTCGTGGCGCTCGTCGTAACGATTAGTCGCATGCCAATCGCATGCTGTAGTGCATGTGTCTTGCGCTTAGAGGCTTTCCTTGACAGAGGTAACGACAAAACCCGATGGAGCCCTCTTTCCTCCATTCGCAACGGTTGTGGGATGTAGTTCTTGCAGTGAGCTTACCATATCAAAAGGCGGGTAGTTATTTCGTGTGAATGTTACAAAGGTATTTTTTCAAAGAAACCGTTACTAGCAACTCAAATCAACACGAGGATTGCAGTTGAAACGCAGAGCCACATGCACAACCCATGGTAGACAGACCCTCACGTGCTTCTGCAGTGTTTTCGAAACGGCGACGCATCGCTACGCGAGCACTAGAGAGTTTTAGCGTAGTGTGTACCATACGCTACGCTAGCGCGGCGGACCACACGACTGCGCATGCGCGCATTTATTCTGGGGACGTTTCGCCTGAACCAAAATTAATGCGAATGCGTATGCGCGCATTCGTTCTAGGAATCAGCGGCCCCCCGCGCCATGCACCCACGCTTGTATGCGCAGTCAGGTACCGGTACCCGCCGCCGCTAGCGTATCGTACGCTACACGCTACGCTAACCTCTCTCTCTAAGCGGGCTCTGCTTTACAAGCTTCCCGCACGTTTGAGCGGGTATTTCAGCAGCTTTGATTGATTGTAGGGTTTAACGCACCGACGCAACGCAAGCGATGAGGCGCGCTGTAGTGGAGGGCTCCGGATTAATTTTGACCACCTGGGATCTTTAACATGCGCCGAATCTCGTACGCACGGGCGTTTTGTTTCGCTTTTCGCCTCCATCAGAAAAGTGGCCACCGCCGCGGCCGGGAGTCGAACCGCGACCTCGTGCTCAGCAGCGCAACGCCTTAGCCTCTGACCCACCGCGGCGGGTGGGTATTTCAGCAGCAGACGCCTCTGTGTTACGTGAGTCTCGAAATCTCGCGTGTTCGCTGGTTCCGGCAGCCATTCTACCATACACCAAAGGTCAGGCGCGCTACATTCGTTCAGCCCGCCTTCTCCAAGACGCACCGGAAGACAACAACCACACCTTCCACATCATTTAGACGTTAGGGAGCGAGGGTTTAGCAGGAAATGAGCGGGCACGTACACACACGCTCGCGCCGAGCAACTATTTGCGGGCATGCTGATCAGCTCCCTCCAACCTTAAGTGATGCACTGCCACTTTTCAGCTCGCGGGCATGCCTCGAGCCTTTTCGCGCGCAGCGCAAGGTACTGCCATGAACAAACGAAATGCGAACACGGAAATATAAAGCAAAACACGCAAAATTGTAAAATACTGTTCGGAGACGTCCAATAATGGTGCCCTATTTGTATATCCGGAAAGCCACATTTGCCAACTTTGTTATAGTAATTAAGCCACGAGTCAATCTGTCGTGCATGGACAGAAATCACGCTATTCGTGTGCTATAATTGATATTTTCGTGATCGCGTTTCGTTGGTGCATGACTACGTCCCTCACCACAACGCACAATGACAAGGCCATAGTCGGTCTCACCAAGGCCAAATACAGGCTGACACACATAACCCTACCGAACATCTCCCGCATCGCTTCCGAAATTTACCGGACACCCCACTTGCTCGTTCGGCAGAGATTACCCCAACACATTCCACGCATTGTGGGTATGCGATCAGCATCCAACGTTGACCCCCATCCCCAACCCAACAATTCTGTCAGCCTGAAAGGTGAGGTTGGCTGTCTGTCCCAAGCGGAGCGACTCAGCCCCAGCTGACGTCCAGATGGAGGAAGCCTTCGCCCTGGCTCCTTCCAAGGATGGCACCCTTGACCAAGGGGGCTTGGAAAAATATTGTTTATTTCCTTCCTTCTCGTTAAAACGGCTTGCCTCGGCAGCTGACGCACTTTGCCGCCGCGTTTGCGGCTCTTCTGCTAAACAAAGGTAAAGCACATGCGCGCACAGCGAAAGAGCACGGTTAGAGCTTCTTCTTTCCTCTCTGTTCCGGCGAGCCACGCAGTTCACTCTTACGGCAACTGGATCACTACTGCCGTAAAATATCCGAACTCTCTACTTACCAGAGGAGCAGGATGACACATACTGCCGCTTTACAGGGGCGGGATGGCACACAAGGCACAACGAGCTTGTAAAATCTGCGCTACTGAATCACACTATATGATTCAATCATGATTCTTTCTTCCCTTTCGTGTTTGCAATTCACCCTTGCAGTTCTCCAAGGACCCTTCTTGTGATTGTGTTCCTCTGGACCTTCGGCGGAAAGCGCCCCCATATATACGTGGCTGTGTGGCGCGGACACAGACGTTGCGGACAGAGATAGAGAGAGAGGTTGGAGAAGAGAGAGGGGAGAGGGCTGGGAGAGGAGAGAGAGAGAAATAGAGAGGATAGCGAGAGTGCAGAGTGAAAGGAGTACAGAAGAGAGAGGGCAGAGAGATATAGAGAGAGAAGACTCTCGGGTTAAGAGTTCAGAGAGAGTGCCACAGAGATAGAGAGAGAAAGGGAGAGGATCGGGGAGTCTCTCTCTTTCCCTCGATCGCTCTCTCTCTCGAGTGGGGACCAGAGAAACTCAGTACGGGGGAGAAGAGACTATGGCAGATTCGGGTTGCCGCATTTTGAAAAAAACTCGGCAGCCGAAATGCGGCTTGGGCTGGCTTCTGGACTCGCTGAGGAAAGAGTGGAAACCGCGCAACGAGGAAAGACAGCGGACCATTTTGTCTGGCCTATCAGTCCACCGCATTTAATGTTGACAGCTGTCAGAATTGATGGAAACACTTGTCTGCCGGCCTGACGCACCGAACGGGACGTTTGGTCGTCGCTTGTTTCTGGTGTCTCCCCCTATTCCTACCGGTGCTTTCCCCGCAGTAAGACACTGCTTGCAGGGGTGCAGCCTTTTCAGGTGGTGGCCAGAGTGCGCTTAGCGGCCCGTCCTGTCGTCGTACGTCAGCAAAACATTTTCTTACGTACTCCACCAGCACTTCTCAGCTACATTGGCGGCTGTCGATACCCCCCCCCCCCCCCCCCCCCTCTATATATATAAGCAGTAAATAACGCAGTTTCTTTACATCCGCCCAATGGCACTAACAAGATTTCAATAAAAAGTGCCTGTTTTTACTTGCGCAACGTTGAGCTGGTGTGTTACTTTCGACTGCACTTTTGCTCACGTTACTCAAAAACATAATGCCTTCTGTCGAGCATAATCTGTCTAGCATAATGTCGAGCATAATGCCTTCTGAAAACATAATCGGTGCTGTCAAGCACCTTGAACGCCAAATGTCTACAAAAGTCAGGTGCTGGTTTATTGGAACACGACACGGAGGAAGAAGCATGTGGGTGGATATGCGACATTCGTAATTGAGCTTTATATCTTCGCAGAGTATAATTGCATTCCGACGTCGCCCTGGTAGTGGTATAGTCTAACTGAGAATTCGTTGTGCCACCTTGTTGATGAGATATCCGTAACCCCCGGAAAAACGTGCCATACGCCCGTGTGTTGCAGGGAACGTCCTATGTTGTAGGCTACTTGTCACAAAATTGTTGACTTGTTCAGACTGGAGTTTTCTCTGCAAAAAAATAAAAAATAAAAATGCTCGCCATCCCGCCCTCTGAAAGTGTATGTCCGCGAATAAGTTGTTAAGCCAGTACAAGGGCTGATGGGGGAGGGTATGAAATGTTCCTGGTTGTATCGGCGGGCCGTCGCTTGTGCTCGGCTTCTCTGGCGGAAATCCTGCGTCCTGCCTAGCCTGACCTGGCATGCGCTCGGCGTCTTGGGCAAGAACTGCTCTATTTAGTGACACTAGTCCGGCCCAGCCTTCAAACATTATCTACAAACATAATATCTACCAGAAACACATGGTTTGGGGATCCAATTAATTGTTCACAGGCGCTTTATTCATTGTGCGGTTTCGATGCTTATTTGGTGGTTCTACGCTTGTATGCTGTATGCCTGATTAGCCTGGCTTATGAGCTAGGCGTCTTAGGCGAGAACTCCTAAGTCTGCTGGGTTTTTCGTTTAACCTGAAAGTTTCCGCCCAACTAGAGGCTAACAGCTTCGCTGTAAAATTTTATTTCACAAATGGCCTTGGAAGCACAGCCCTAGTTCGGCACTAATTTTTCGAAGTCTTCGGCGTGCGCAGTGTTCAGAAATTTGGAATTACATGTAGCGCGTAGCGTTAAAAGGCCATGGAGACATAATATAATATGGTTCAATTTGAAAGAACTAGCGTTTGGTAAATAACCCACTGAGCTCCATTCAACCTGAAATCCAACCAAATTATTTTTTTTTTTTTTACTGACGGCGAAACACAGAACTTGAAAACTCAAATTTCGCCCGGATTGATGTTCTATGGGCGGCAGTGACGCAATAGATGTGAGCGGTAAATGCAGTTTAATAGCGTTGTAAACGCACGTTGGCATTCATTGTTACGATCACGCCGAACAGATGCGTCGCTATAGCAGTCCATTCATGTTTATCGGAAATTTGGCTGCCAACCACACGAACAAGGTTCTGTGATATCCTAGAGAAAGTGGTTGAAGTGTCATCACCGATTCAGGTTTTTCCTTACTTTTATTAACGTTTCGATAAAATTGCGTCATCGTTATCGGGAAAAAGCGGTGTTTCTTGTTTTATCTCCATGGCCCTTAAGTACACCGTGTCACAGAAAAGCCTGCGTTGCAGGTGGCGTTGACCAGAAGCGAAAAATCGGCGTGAAAGAAACACTCCCGTAGCGCCACCACCTTGCGGCGTCCACTGAGGCCCTGGGCGTAGAGTTTCTTACAATATACACTAGAGAGGAATCTGGCGCTGGCGTCTATGGGGCTCATATCAAGGTCGTTTGTGTCGTCATGGGCCACCATTTATCAT
>JABSTR010003886.1:0-84753 GCA_013339765.2 Haemaphysalis longicornis | reverse complement strand
ACAACGGCGTTTAGAATGTCGTTCACACAAAAAAATTGTGGTGACCAAAAACTGTTTTGGGTCCCCTTAAACATGGCTCAGTTGCAGTATTAGGCTCTGCATCACAATATGTTTTAGACTCCCCTGCCGGTTCAAACTTACAAGAGTGCGCGCCTCATGACTTCCACTTAGAGGTTAAGGTAGTCGAGAACCAGGTAAACGGAGAATGGGCACCTAAGAACAGTGTTTTGGACGACTCTGTTATATTAACTGCTCTCGATGAGCCTACTTTATCCCGCTTGACTACCTGTTATACTTTATCACCTGATTCGAAACGGCAGGTTAAGTTGGAGGTAGTTATCATTTACAGAAGATTTGAACGCTGGTTCTGTATTG
The DNA here is from genome assembly GCA_013339765.2 of Haemaphysalis longicornis. Lineage (NCBI taxonomy): Eukaryota > Metazoa > Arthropoda > Arachnida > Ixodida > Ixodidae > Haemaphysalis > Haemaphysalis longicornis. The sequence continues at coordinate 84,378 of JABSTR010003886.1, read as the reverse complement.
CCTTAAGCGGCGGGTCCTTGAGATGATAGGCGCTTTCCTCGCTGCAATGCGGCCCCTTTTCCGGCGCTACGCGTTCGATATTCTCCAGGGTAAAGAGTTCGCTATGCAAATCGCGCACAAATATTTCGCGGAAAAGTCCGCTCCGCGTCCCCCCACTCCCAATACTCCCATTCAGCCCCGTTTATTCACGAAACGGCGGGAAAATGGTCCTGACCCTTTGTATGCAGAATTCCCGCAGTATTCAGCGAGCGCTGTGATGTCTCTTTGGCAGTCAGGCCAAATATCTCGCTTCTAGTTTCAGTGGAAATTTCCGTGCAGCTCTGCTCATTTGCAGAAACGATGCTGAGGGTTATATGTTTGTTCTTACTAAGTTCTGCAGTACCCAAATTTCTGGCGTTTGGTGTGTACTTCTCGAAGGAAGCGGGCAGTGGGAAACGACCGGGAACGCTCTTTCTTCGAGGAAGTCCGCTGCTGTTGGCTAACACCCGAAAGTAGAGTGTGCAAATTACGCGAGCAGGAGTTAATCTGAATAATTACGTCCGTGCAGTACTCTTATTCATCCCAATCTCCTGCCTACGGCATACAGGGCTAACTGATTAGTAGAGGGTTTTATAGGGGGAAGAAAATGTTCGAAGAAATATGTTGTTGTTTTACAACACATTGAGGTATGCTCCAACTTTGGCGCGAAATATTTGATACTTACTAAGCGGCCTCAGATTCACAAGCATTTTGAAAGTGTTTCCACTCTAGTGGATCAGCCCCCTCGGTGGGTGCAAAAATGCAATTAAACAACGCCATTTACCAAACTCGCGAGCGAGAATTACATAGCCCTTTTGACCATAAGTACAAGGTAGGTCTCTCCAGTAAGTTTACAGCACGTTTTGTCACCTGGTGCCAAACTTGTCCTCCCTCCTTTTTGACGCTTCAAAACTAGGGCTGCACGATTATGAACACATTGTTGATTACTGTGGCGGCAGTATCTTATTTTTTGCAAACAATGAGCACGGAGTATGTCGCAGATGATTTGAAAGTTTTCTTTTCTCCTTTTGCTAAGTTTTCCTTTTCTGTGTTTTTTTTATTTTTCTTCCAACCCGATGTTTTTTCAACTCGTATTCCACAATTTGTGCTACATTCTGAGGAAGGCACCGTGCAGGAGATAAACTGTGGTGACGGCAACACGCTTGAGTGGTTTTGGCTGCAAATATTTGGCCTAATAAATCTTAGAAGTGGGATTTGACCGACATTGTGAACATTGTAATATCGATGTTATGCTGTCGTTTAGGAAGTTTTTTTCAGATATACACCGGTGGGGGGAGGGGGTAGTGGGAGGGAGAGGCGTGAGTATTATGAAATCGTTATAAGGGAAAGCTGAAACGAAAGCAAATTAAAAAAAGTAACTTAAACGATCCACCTTCGTAACAGATGGGTCGTACTCACAGCTTCGTTTCAACACACGAACCATTTTTGTGGTAATCAGGATTCTCTTCGTTACCTAAGCTGTGCAAAAAAGAAGTGAGGCCCAATGCCGAACAAATTTCTTTGTTTGAAGTTCGCTGAACATAGCACAGAAGCAATGGCAACTCAGAAGCCTAAAATTATTCTGTTTTTGTGCCTGCCGAAAATACTGCAAAATATTTTGAACACTCAATAAAGCGATTTTGCAAATTCTTACATGGCTAAAAATGTATTTAGGTGAACATGTTCTCTATGTTATTGTTTTCTCGTGACAAAGTGTCTGACCTAAAATGCAGTTTTGTGGTCTCTTCCAAAGAGTCGGTGCATGTATACTTCGGATTTATATTTGCTAGTGTTCTGATTCAGTTTTGAGGTTACCTCCATTTACCCGTGTTGTTTTTGTTATTCAGGTATGGGTTGTTGTTCAAGCTCAATGTTAACTAAGTGGGATTGTATTTGTATCCATGGCTTCCCAATGAATTATACGCAAAAGGTAATGTCTCTTTAATTTTGACAACTGATAAAGTTCAATGCTACATTGACTCCACGAACATTCTGAGAGGGGTACAAGGCATGCACTTTCGCCCTGCAGGTAAACTAACCCGAAAAACAACACTTATATTTACTAAAGATACATAAAATGCTACACTATTACAAGAAAAACGATGCCTACAATTTGTTTTAAAATATTTTTGCAAAACGACTGAGGTATTTAACAATTATTCAGTAAAGTTCTGCAAAGCTCGACCCCAGGGCCTTACTATAGAACCAGCCACTCTATACCTCAAGGTTACGGAACCTTAAATTAGGGCTCCTGTGCGTAGTTGGTCAAGAGAATCGCGAGAGTGCAGGAACGAGCCGATACATAATTCCAACTTTATGAGCTGCCCACTCGGGGTTGCAGATGGCATAGTATTTTAATTAATTAGTCTCCTTTGTCAGCTATCATGTATTGTTGACGCTTAACTATACCGCACATTTAAGGCGCCCGATTAAGATATTTGGTTGCTGGAAAAGATGACTCATTGAAGGCTACGCTCCAAACCGTCTGCTTGAAGGGGACTGGAAGGCACAGCAGAATGTTAGGATTACTCATTACGTATACTAAAGAAATTATGTGCACCTCGAATTACCACCACCGTTACTCCACCAAATGTCTCGTAAATGTTCCAAAAAATGTCTGCAGGAAAATGTTAAGGAAATTTGTCACACTTTCTTCCGTGTCATTTTTCAGTAGGACCTAACTTTCGTGCTGGTCTTTATTATATTGTTAATTGTATTTTTTCCGTTGAAATTTTTTTCTCATTTTTACCCACTTTAAGGCAGCAGGAGAGAAAGGAGAGATTGATGCTACATGCACTCCGCGACATTCTGTTCTGGGATGGGCACAAGGCACGAACTTTCCCCCTGCAATTAAACCAACCCGAAAACCAACTTCAACAGCTGAGCTATCTACGTGCATGATTCGCTGTGACGGCGACGAGCCCGACTTCATTCTTGGTCCTGTGCCAGCATTTAACGCCTATTTTCAGACGTGCACAGCACCAATTATCGAAGTTAAGGTGCAAACATTCACGCAAAATTGTCAATTTTTACTGAGGGCAATGCGAGTGGTAGCTCTGAAATGGGGGAAACGTCACTCGTTTATGAGGAAGCTGCTAACGGTAACGCTTGAAGTGCCACGCACCTAGTGCCCAAGAAAGCATTTGGGATTGTCCGTTTTCTTTCTCTCTATGGTCTTGACTAAGATTATCCACTCTCCGAGAAAAACAAATATCTCGAGCCATCTCCACTAACGTGAAATCTAGGGAGGGGCGAAGCTTGCAGTGCATAAGCGTATTTCATGGCATCTTGGCGTTTTTGCCAACGGAGATGAAACTATTCGGGGGTCGAGGTATACAGCTTTTCTGTAAAACTGTCTTGTCTTTGAATCCCGAAGCTCTCTAGCGCGAGGCGTAAACGAGCGTCCCGGGGTTTTTTAGTACGTCTTGCGAAGCGCTCCATTGCGAGGCGTAAACGAGTGTCCCGCTGTTGTTTTTTTAGTAAGCGCTACGTTCTAGCACGAGGCGTAGGCGAATTTACGGGTGTTTCAGTGCGGTGGCTACACGAGACGAACAATGATTACGACGACAACTACGATGACAAGAGGTGCCAACAGCCCGTAAAACGCCTCTAAACGATGCTACCTAGGAACAATTTTCTTGTTTTGTGCCGAGGCATACTAAGGCATTAAATAAGGCCACACTGATTTTCTGACGGCTCCTGAAAATGACATTTATTCACTAGTTGATAGGACTGCTCGCCCTACCGAAAAGATTGAATTGTTTGGCCGTTTTGTAAAGCACTGAGCTTAACACCCTTCTGGTTATGCGGTAGCATCTGGAAGTATAGGCCAGAAATAAGCCTAAATAGCGGCTTGTTCAATTGCCATGGCACGTGCCCTTGATATACGATATACATAAACGCGCGACGCCAATCTTAAAGAGGAAGGGCATATAAGTTTATGTGAAAAAAAAATCCATCGTAATCTGCAAGACGACGCAAAACACCATAATACCGGAAAACTTCGGAAACGACAGAACGTCAGTACATTTTGTTCAAACACTTTGCTGAGTTTCAGGCAAAGCCCTAGCAAACGAAGTACTACGACAGCAAGTGCCTTCCACCAAGCCATGAAGCACATTGTTCCACGCTTACTCCTCCTACATTCCTAAGATACGGCACGCAGCAGCGCAAGATTACTGGGGAAAAAGAAAAGGCTGTGTATTTTGAAAAGTCGAATAGCTACAAGCTCGCCGGCAGGCTTTTGGCCGGGATAATGTTCTGTTTTTTGTCCTGCGTGATGGTTGGCCAAGATGAAACAGCGCATGAGTACGATTTAAATGTCGTAGTCCTATCACGACAGGAGCCGCAAGGCAAACGCTAACGCTTGAGTTGCACAGTTTTTCATAGCAAAGGCGGCCTCCATCACATTTACGTATAAAGCCTCCGGCAGTGATCCCATGAAAAATTGCGGAACTGAAGAACCTTCTCTATTTCACCCAATTCATTACAGCACCTTACTGGATCCAAGAGAAAGAAGGCTGATATTTATGACAATGGTCCTCTTGATGGCTGCCCCTAAATTGGAAGATTTTGTATGGTGCCTGTTGGGTCAAAGATTTAGTATATTTTATTTGGAGAAAAGTGATTGATATAGAATCGAACACCGCTGTATTGTTCTTTTCAACAAATATAACATTTTTCTATCGCTTAGACACTGATTTGGTATAGCAACTTGGCAGCAAGGGCGATGAGAAGCCAAAATAAAGACAATAAAGGCTACCGTGTTGCTTCGCATGTGTTTTATGACTTACGTAGATCATCATACTTACGCAAACTTATTCTCTTTCTAAGTTAGTGTATTGTATGGACTAAACTAACCAACTTACTAACTTTTCTATATCGGTAGCTGAATTAGCAGCGGTTTAGACAGTTTCCATAATGAAAAAACTAGTGACCGCAAGTCCATATTCTTCAAACTAGGACAACTGTGTTACCAATTCACGGCCGGCATAAATTTTCTACTCCTTGACCAGTGTGCCTACTACGCGCCGCCAACACCCACTCCTTTCCTGACATACTGAATTTCGCGCAGTACCACAGCATCTAGACCAATCATCGTCATTTTGGCGTGCGGTGAAATAGCGAAAATATTAACATTTGCGCCAACATTTTAGTACAAACACCATATATTATAACAGCTGAGGTCTCTTTATTTAGATTCTCCAAGAAAACACATCCGCTCATTATTATTAGTGATCTCAGATTGCTGAAATCTATATCTGGATTTCAAAAGATCTAATGCTAGCCTTGAATGTAAGGCTTACATTTGTAACGTTTGTCGTGCCTCCATTTCTCAAACTTTACATATCTGCAGCAACTTGTGAAGGGAGCTCATTGCTGGTGATAGCTGCCTTACAGCCTTGGCAACGTATTCGAACCATCTGTATACTCTAGAACGACATGTTGATTTTGCCGTCGCATTATTCTTTGTAGCTCTCGTTCCTTTTACTAGTGCGTTAACGTACAGATAAAGTAAGCAGACTTAGAGTGCTTAGTTTTCACTCAGGAACCAAGTTCTAAACAATTGCGTTGCCTCACAAACTTCAGTTATGACATATTGTGAGGCAATTGCAATTATTGCCAATTGCTAACAACCATCAATGTATGCGAACTGGGAAGGTTAGTCGCCGTTTAATAGCCACGCTGTTCGTTCAGCAAACGCGTTGTTAAATGGGCACAGTTGTACGACACGGTCGTTAGGGCATGCTTCCAAAACAATACCGCAGTATATTTGCACCTTAAGCTGTGAGTAGTGCATTGCTGTCTGTCCGATCATGCAGTCTTGAAGATTTCGAATGTGAACTCAAAGTTAACCTATTACGATTCAACTACGGACCTTAATATAAGGGTCTATGCGCGATTTCGTCATTTATACCTCGCAGCCAAGGACAGCGGCAATTCATAAAGTTACGTCAGCCGTGCAATGACCGCTAGATTTACTTGCTTAAAGGAGTGTTTGAATCTCTTGGACCAGGACGAATTTTTCTTCCACTGCGAAGTTTCTCAGAAAGCTGTTTAACTTTCCTTTGCAGCCGTATGGCTGCATTTAGGTGGATGTCAATCTTTCCTTCACAGAAACTTACTCAACCTTGGGGATTTCCCCTAAATCTCGCCGATAACACATACACATTTTGCTGCCGCGAACGCACGCTGTCTTCCAAACACTCACAGTCATTGGTGCATGACATTATACGACAGGCACTAACAATAAAGTGGTCTTATGGGTCATGGCTATTAGGCTTCCGAACTGTGAGCTAATATTCCCGCCTGTTTTGTCATCTCCGCTTCCTTTGCAGTTTCTACGGTGGTAAAAGACCGGGGTTTAGAGGTCCGTGAATCCACGACACTTTGATGGTCGGGTGGAGGGGTTAACGGTCAGCTTTGCGGACGTTGCTGCCGAGTACTCGCAGTCACGCACTCGCAATGTTCCGACCAATGCCCTCTCTGCATAGCACGCACGCTGGTTCGGTCTTTGTTCCCTGAAATAAAAGAAAGGCAGAACCTGCACAGATAATCCGTACAGCCTAGGGCCAGGTTTGCCGCGTGCACTGGATCGATAGAGGCCGACGCCCCATCTGCGGAAGTGCTTCTGCCCGCAACTCCCCCGACACTTTCCAGGAAATAAATGTTATGAGTAAATGTCACAGCAACGGCTTATGCCTCACGTATTCGAAAGAAAGATATTTTAGGTTGTTAAAACAAACACACCTGTATTCCGGCACAATATAGCTGTATGAAAACGGTACATTTTTCATAATCTCCCGCAAGTGTTTTCAGGGTACATACATTCGAAAACGCTAACGTTGTTGAGTTATACAGATTTTCGTGGCAGGTCTGCTACAGCCTTAATCAAGACGATGTAGGAAAGCTCGTCGCAGATAGGAATCTTTGTACCACTACCACCAAGAACATAAGCTGCACCACTGCAGAGTGGCTCATTTCGGGAGTTTCGGTAAATACGAAAAGCGTTTTTCCTATAGTAGAGCCTGGAGACGGTTTTCAATGCAGTCGCCGTTGGCGGCCGGCCTTGCAATGATAAACTGGTGTAATCCGCAGTGCCCCGTGCACTATGTTCAACAACAGGCAGTGGACAGAAGACAAAATTACCACCTTACCACGAATTATAGTTGACTCCACACGTTTGTAGGTCTGTTGCAATCAAACGACAGGCGAGCCTGTGCTCCTAAAATGTAACCATAGGTTGCGGGATTGTGCGCCCTAGTAATCGACAGGTTATAACAAAGGATATGCACCTGCCCTTCTTCACATGAACAAAGCAAACCTTGGAAGCCTAAGGACGCTTCCCAACTTCCCTTCTTAATAAAGACTTTGCTCACGTGAGGAGAACTTGTTTACTTTCGCAACAACGCCAGCCCCAAAGTGTTGCGATGCCGGAAGCGGGCATTGGCCTGCATGCGAAATTCTTTTTAAGAAAACACCTTCTTCGATTTTTCTCTAAGGAAAAGCTGACGTTCGTTTTTCTATATGCGGGGAAATATTGAGAAAGGCTTGAGATTTTGCGTTGTGTGACACTCTTTATTATGGCGAACCTCTAGAACGCTTATTCTTCAATAAAAATCTCATTAGTCCCTGCGTTCAATTATGAAGCATTTGCAAGCTAATTCTGACAAATGAGTCTAGATAGTGCTTGGCGTGAGCCTTCGCGCGTTGGTATGCCCTCTCTGCTCCCTCCGGAGGATGCCCTTCTCCCGCTCCTCGTCGATAATTGTTACCAAGAAACGGGGCCGCAAGTGAAAGCGTTGTTTCTGGGTACGTTAATTAGAAAACACTGCGTAGAAACAAATTGTCAACGTTTGCTCTGATTGATGTTCCCACAGAAAACTAGAACTCTTCCCATGATTCCCCATTGCTGGCATCCGTTTTTGAGCGGTGGTTTATATTTTTTCAAACTCTTCAACACACAGCTTCGGATTGGATGCAAAATCCTCTCTGTTTTGTTATTTTCTTCTGCCATTTTTGTTGCAGTACATTTGAAGTCCAGGTAAACTAAAAGCGCTCCGATATGCACCTTCCAACGCATTATGCGTCAACAACACGAACAAGCAGAGATGTATATCGCGAGAGATGGTGAATTGCAGTCTTTGCAGCATTACCCAAATGACGCGAAATGGTTTTAATAAAGAATCAGCTTCCCTAAAAAACGTATGCATAGAATCCACAAGGTATCAGACGAGATGTAATGTGCTATGGGTTCTAGATTCCGGGATTACCTTATAAACACAAATATGCTTCTTCCCAGCGTCTACATTATTATTCCAAAAGTGGTCTTTACATCTGCACTATTTAAACATTTTTGTTGCGTGAAGGCTAATAGCGAAAGCAGCGAAACAAATCAGCAGAAACATGACGACGTACTTTTGAGAGGTGCCTGAAAATATTACAACTGAGTTTCACCCCAGGTCCTGGGAGCATTTTTTGCCATGTCGTCAAGGAGCCCGCGCAAAATTAGGCCTGTGTGGGAATATTCTTGCCCGAGTACAGTTATGCGCCACATGAAGCACGTTACAAATTATTCATAATTTGACAACTTCCGCATATTCGTGTTTTCCCAAGGCTGCGTATTTTGTAGGCTACAGAGAACCCATTGCGGCTTAATGGGCTTTCTTAGGTAAATGCTCTAAGGATCACTGATAACCTTACACAGGGTTTGTAATAGAATATATCTGCACGAACAACTGCGCGCCCCCTATTTATAAAACTATCAATCTAACAGAGTTCTCGCAAGGCCGCTTCTTGCACCACGACCGATCAAGTAAAATCGCCGTAAACAGCAGTATTATTTAAAAAAAAACACGGTAAATTTACTTGCTTTTTGTATTCTATTTCATTCATATGCAAGCGACAGACACTCTGGTTCTGATTTGGGAAAGTTTTTATGTTTTGCATCACAAGTCTAGAGAACCGCCAGGCGCTTCCGTTCCGGTTTGAAAGCACTGCTGCCAAAGACATTTGCCGCCAAGGGGACACTGTGAACAGGGATTTTATTGTGTTAAATTTGGCCGCCCAACTGGAATTTTACGCATCTGACCTTTCTAACCTCTGGCTTTAAAACATTTTGCGTATTAACGCAGTGAAAGAAAATCCCATTTGTCAATGCTAATTGGTTTTTATAGCGGTTAGAATATTCCAATTCCAGAAGCTTGGTAGTCAGCCGGTGAAACACGTATATTTTAGTGCAGACGGCGTTTTCGGGTGTTGTTGCTGCGAAATATACGATATTGACCTAATTTTGTTTCTGTTAAAAACTTCAGCTTGTTTATTTATCGTGTAATTTCCTTCCTTGCTTTTTCGCTGTGCCTCAAGAAATGATTTAGTCTGTTTAACTAACCCTCTAAGCATTATTATTTCAAAAACCTTGTTTTTTCACATCGTTTACAAGAATTTAGGAGTGCGGTAAAATCCTATTTCAGATTTCTCGTTAAGGCCATTTCCCCCCCCCCCCCTGCGCTGCTTTTAAGTGTCGTTACTATCACTACCGTCGAGCTGACTATATTTGCTCTCATCCCACCTATTTCTTCCCGAGACAGTATTGACTATATGTTTCATAAAACGTAAGTATTTTATATAAAATATTGCTTAATAAACAGAGCCCAAAACTGAAAAAAATCTCAAAAATTTCATAATTGCGGTCAACAGGCTCTGTTTCAAAAGCAATATTTTCAGTTACTCTGCTGTGCTATTACCGGAGTAAAGAATTCTGTCCACATATTTTACCCCAAATTACCGGCCCTCTCAATCTAAATTTTATGTATTAGAAATATAAACCCTCATTCTATTACGTCAGTTCCCATTTTAAAAGTTAGATTCAAGACATATGTTCTGGAATAACCAGACGTGTAGACGATGACTTTGCTCTTTTGGTAACTGGGAAATAAAAGAGAATGCCTAAACACGCAGACAGCAATAAATCACACCGTTGCAGCCCTGTACAATGCACGTAGTATTTATCGTTAATATTTGTTGCGGCATTGCTCAATGTTCCTCGCTAGCACTAATTTCAGCTCTCAGCCGATTGTTTTTGAAGTCGTTTAATTATACTAAACAGCTTCTTTCAAAATTTTTACCAAATATAGAATTAATAAAAAATCAGGTTTAGATGATTCAAATATTTCAAACGTAATAACTTTTGCTAAAAAATAAATGCGTCTTTTTCTGGGTGTTCGATATGTTTGATATATATGCATCATTTGTCCCCGCAAAATACGAATACTCAGAGTAAAACTCGAACGAAAGTACACTAGCCCTCCTATCCTCAGTAAGCAAGCTTGAATGGAGGTTTGTTTTCAGCCAATTAATGTTTTGCTGTCATACGCTTCGTTTTTGAAGCTTCGACCATGTTAACCTTAGACAATTCGTCGGGTTGGGCATTTACAGAGAAGTATGAATTCTGTCCTCGCCGTCAGACAAGATTTCTAGCTTGCGTTTACGAAAACTCATCGAAATGATCGTTGGTGAAATATAAAACTAGTTTAAAGAAAATTCAGCTCTCTATAAAATAATTAAACGCGGTGCCACCACGGAATGCCATATTTCCAAAAACATTAGAAACCTTTTCTTAACAGGAAGATAGTCAAAACGCAAAGCTTTTTCATATGCAACCTGAGCCATTGTCAAAATACAAAATACAAACTCGTTAGGCCATTTCGGAATGGCGCTATCGTATAGACGTCGGCTTCGTAACAAGAGGGTCTCAACTTCGGTTCTGGCCAGGCAAGCTTTTTTTCCTGAGAATCATCATGTCGAAGGTGCACTTAACTGCAGCGTATTTTGTACCAAAATCGCATGCTATAATTCAGGCATACAGAGCTTTGCTTTGTAACACACAGTCAACCGCTACAACAGACAATCTACAGACAGTCAACCACTTCAACCACTGAAGACAGTCAACCACTTGACCTTCCACTACCCGCTGATTGGCTGGAAGTTATTTTTTTAAAAAACATCTGCTAATTGCAAACATTTCAACGTTAATTTTTTTATTGTGAAAAAAAATGTTGATATCGCTCGAAGCCAATATTAACAAGTTGTAGGCAAGAAAAAGTTATTATCTGGTTTTCACAATGAGGAAAAAGGCGCTAGCTAACGAGGTTGAAATCTACCATACCAGTCGAATAAGTTAAACGCGAACACAAAAGAGAACCAGCGACAGAAAAAAACATGATGGAGAGAAATATTGAAGGCTGGTGTAGAAAGAGAAGCACCTGGAACAAAACCCGCCTATTTCCACACGTTGGCCACAAGAGGCCGCTAATGCTTCTCATATGTCCAGATTTACGGCTTCCATATCAGCGAAACCAATGACAAGAGCTTGGCCGACTGGACGGCTCTAATGTCCTGCAGATGCCATTTACCCCGTCCAAACATTGCACCTTGAGCGGGAGTTTGCTTTGGGATTATACCTGAACCAGCGTAGGTGAGGAATAGTGTAAACGGTGGCTGATGCGGCGATCTAATTTGAGATACAAGCTTTTAAGTATGTCCGCGCCGATGCGGCGGTCGTGTGTTACGCCCTTGACGTACTGAAGTAACGTTTCCAGTATTATAGCAGGCCTCGGGCATCCGCAGTTTTTGGCTGAAAGACAGTGATACCTTGCTGTGTAATCAGGCGAAGTTTATTCTCTACGGATTGAGAACGAAATTCTCCAAAGATCAAAGTAATCTCGTTCATGCTCCCATTAGGGTCTGTGTAAGCAATGTTTTAAAGCGAGTTGATAACTGATTTTTGAGGAAGACTACCCAATCTTTGTCAATAGAAAAAAGATTCCAGGCAAAAAATCATCATTAAAGCACCCTTTTCTGAACATTAGCTTACCCAGAGACACCATCAACCCTGTTACCTCAACCTTTTTCTGCAGGCTGGCGCCATGTGCTCGAAAAAACATCAGCTCACATTAGAGAAATGAAAATCGCAGTGCGCGCGCGCCTTGCTAACAATTCAAAAACACGCAGTAAACAGTATACAACACAAGAAGCAAAGATGAAAACAAACAAACCAGACTACTCGGGGTCCGAGTGGCGCTGGCTACCACAAATACCCCATAACATAACCCATAACATACCCCATAACATAAATACCCCAGAAAGTGGAGGGGAAAATCGCCCCGCCAGTAGCGTAGTGGTTATCGCACCAGACCGGTATTCCTGGAGGTCGTGGGTTCGGATCCCACCTGGCGGGCATTTTATCTCCATTTTCTTTCGAAATTTTTTATCTGTTTCACCTCGAGTAGTCCGAGTGGCGCTGGCTACCACCCCAAGCACAGGAAACAAAAAAAAGCTTAACATGAATGCCCCAGAAAGTGTAGGGGAAAATCGCCCCGCCGTTAGCGTAGTGGTTATCGCACCAGACCGGTATTCTGGAGGTCGTGGGTTCGGATTCCACCTGGCGGGCATTTTATCTTCATTTTCTTTCCAAATTCTTTATCTGTTTCACCCAGAGTAGTCCGAGTGGCGCTGGCTACCACCCCAAGCGCAGGAAACAAAAAAAGCTTATCATAAATACCCCAGAAAGTGGAGGGGAAAATCGCCCCGCCGTTAGCGTAGTGGTTATCACACCAGACCGGTATTCTGGAGGTCCTGCGGTTAGGATCCCACCTGGCGGGCATTTTTTCTCCATTTTTTTTCTTTCCAAATTCTTTATCTGTTTCAATGACCTACCACATCCTCCCCTTTGCTTTCCGAGGTTTTCTTGGCAGCCAACTCTTATTTCTAGCATGTATGTATATATATATATCAGCAATCTAGCTTGAAACCACAGCAAGATCTAGCGCCTTTCGTTACACTTTTTTATTCGATTTTTCAGCACTGTTCAGGCCCCTTCCATTCAGTAGAAGAAACTATAGCTGCAATCGATCAAATTTTTTGTGCACTTCCGGTAACGCCAGGTGTCGTCCTTACAGACGTATCGTCTCCCCCAGCACCGAAACGTATAGTTAATTATTTAATCCTGCAGCACACTTACTCACTACACTGTTTTCACAAACTTTCCCACATATCCATTCTCCTTATGGAACGGACCACGTAGGCTGTTCGCGAAAGCCACTGTTTCCAGGGTCAAAACTAAAAACATTTCGGCGCACATTCGCCCAGTGTGGGTATCGAGGTAGTGATCGATACCAACGTTCCGCAGTGCTATTCGGGCTTCTCATGCTTGTATAACTGCAATACACAAGCAGATTGATGAAAAAAGGAAGTTCGAAGACCATCCTGCTTCGTTCTCGTTCTGCCTACTCGTCACCGAATTTCCGAAATTAGAAGCGTCGCTGGAGAATGCGTGAATTGCTGCAGCGTAATCTGGCGGTACGGCAGCGAACCTAGGCTCACCGATAGGAAAAACAAACTGTCCGCAGAGCAGAATTGATTTTTTCAAGCGTTATAAACTGCGGTCCAACCGATAAAATTACTGGTAGGCTGTGCTGCAACACACCGATGAAGGAGTTAGCCTGAGCAGCTCAGACCGCTCGGGGAGTTTGATTGATTCATTATGAGGTTTAACGCGCCGATCGTACACAGGCGGTGAAGCACGCCGTAGTCGGGGCTCTGGATTAGTTTTGACCACATGGGGATGTTTAACGTGCGCCGAAACCTTGAATACACGGTTTTCGCTTTTCGGCTGCACCAGAAAAGCGGCCGCCGTGGCCGGTAACCTATCCCCCTTTTTGGGGTTAGCAGCGAAACCTCTAAGCCACTTACCCTAGAAAAGTTTCATTGTTGTGAGATTTAGCACCAACCCTTTTACAGATAAAGCCTCACTGGCATATCTTCATTAATTCTTACCTCTGTTCTCAAAATTACCACTTACATCTGGCCACGACATAAGCTTTGTGTCGGAACAGATTGAGTAAATTTCCAGCTGCAATGGGCATAGCCGGCCTTTTTTACAAGCCTGTAATATCTTACTTTTTAAAGCACCGCATAGTTATTTTGGGTGTGTAGAGAATTATCTTCCGTTTCTCCATGGTTTTATTTTTTAACTAATAACTCGACCTGGAGCATGAACCTTGCGTTTTAGTGTGGTTCTACTGGCTCTTCCACGTGGTAAAAGACGTGTTCAATTGGTAGCATCGTACCGGAGTTTTAAATGCTGCAGAGGTGTGCAAAAGGAGTTAAAGTAAAATCGTTATAGATATCTAGAATCTATTTTCAAAGTCTTCTTTATACCCGTCTCAGTCATATAGTGCTCTCCACATCACCTAGTGCCACACACTGAAAATTCTCGCTGCGTCAGCTGGTATGAAGAAATCCCTGCAGGTGCGCCATCTTTAATGACAAGGGCTTTGTCAATGACGCAGCAAAAGAACGTCTGCTTTCCTAGTAAGCCAGCATTATTGACGATAATTGAAAGGTGAAGAGGATTTACCACACCGCTCCTAATATTCGCGTAGTTAATTGAGGTTGTCATGTGCTCTTACGCATATACGGAAGCTATATATTTTCCCCCAAACCGGGCAGTTCTTTCAATATTTGCGTCTTGAGATCGATCGCAGCTGACGCTGTGCGCAGCTCACGGTGCCACGCTAATCCTCGGGCGGGATCAGACAGAGAAAGTCAATATTGGGTGAGGTCAATGCCACGAGCGGGGCACACACGACCCCGTCGGTGGTCTAGGCTGGTCAATGTTATGGTGCAGTACATGGTAGCCATAAATCAAGATGAATAAGAAGCCCTTGCGTCCTCTTGTGGCAAGAGAAGGGAGACGACGGTGTTCACTGCCACTTGTTCCTTTTCTTGCTTCGCTTCTTCAGTAAATGCTTCCCTGGTCCCCCAGGGAGAATTCTTAGCAACACCTCAGTTGTTCCTTAACCCAACTTCCCGCTTATGTTTTGTTCTCGCATATGCGGATTTTACTGAATGCGACTTCCTGCAATACTATAATGCCAGCTTGTCCAAATTATCTTTCGGTACCCAAAGGCAGGCAAAATCGTGAAAGTTTGAAGCAATTCACAAAAGCCTAATTAGTTGAACCCGGCCGTGTTTGAAGTGTCTAAAGACGATCCTTAGCAAGATATTTTCTGAATGATGGTTTTCTAGTTAAATGTGTCTCCGCTACGGGTACCTTTCTGAATATTGGTATGTTGTTCTCGCCTTCTTATTGTCTTTAAAAGTCAGAAGGAATAAGTTTTCAAGGACAGCAATGCCACATTTGTTACTTTAGCAAAGAAGCTGCGAAACTGCACGAAATAACAGTAAAAGGGTATGTACTATAAAAATGCAGAAAACTGTGGAATATTATTGGAATAAAACTGTGGAATGCTATTAATGCCGCGATGTTTTGCAATATATGTACGCACAAAAATATGTTTCACGCGACACATGCGCCAAAATCTTCCGCAAAGCCTCAGAACTGGCGTCACAAGGATAAGATAAACGGGTGAATGGAATTGCGAAATAAGCTTAAGTAAGCTTCATGTCCGGATAGTCGGTCTGTCGAATGTGGTTTGGGGACGAACCTGGCTAGTTGGCTCTTCATAATGTCTTTCAGGAGTCATTGTGAAGGCGATTGCTAAGTCTTACCCGCCGCGGTGGCTCAGTGACTAAGGCGTTCTGCGGCTAAGCACGAGGTCGCGGGTTCGATTCCCGGCCGCGGCGGCAGATTTCTAGTTGGAGGCGAAAAGCAAAATCGCCCGTGTGTACGAGATATCGGCGGACGTAAAGATCCCCAGGTGGTCAAAATTATCTGGAGCCCTCCACTACGTGCGCAGCTCATCGCCTGCGTTGCGTCGTCGAGTTAAACCCTACAATCAATCAATCGATTGCTAAGTCTTTTCGAATTCCCCAAGCAGATATATGCTTGACTTCGTACTTCTTTATTCTTCCTAAATAAAAATACAAGAATACTATGAAGTGGCAGCCCAAATCGTAGTGTTTGTCAGTTATTACACACTGAGATAATTCGTATGGTGAAAGCGATGATTTTGAAGTTCTAGCTGATGTTTTGGTAACATATTCTTTGGCCACGGCCCAATGCTAGTGCTTGTGCAATAATGTATGGACTCTTGAACACCAAGCACTCAGAGCAAAAAAGCCGAATCCGCAGGTGAGTATTTTTGGCAGTTTTTGCGCTTGTGGGTTAAAATTAGTTTGCCCAAATGTTCGTCTACCATTTATTGTGCGCATTTTTAAATGCCTATAAGCGTTCTTCTTTGTTCAGAGCAGCCCGTAACTTCGAGAAACATTACAAGACAGCACAGAAATGTGTTTCTCTTCTTCATACACTGATGAGAAGGGCGTTTTTATAATGTAGATATAGGGTTGATTTCCATGCGTATAATAAGGTTCAAAGGCACAAAGTGTTGCACTGGTTTCAAGCGAAATTCTTATAACAAGAAACAGGACTGCCGAGAGCAGGCCATTTCGCCTCGATGACAGAAAACACCACGTAGTATTGTATTTTAAAGCAAAGCTTTCTACCTCTACCTGCCAACGGTTTCTTCGTGGCGTTTTCTAGCTGCTTGTGTCAGATATTAAAGCGAATTTTAACGAACCGGAAGATTTTAGGCAATCTGTGCCTCCCGGACGCCAAAAACATTACTAGATTTTTTTTACACATTTCATCGGTCGTTTGAAATTTTTATAGAGTCACCATTCATTCCAGCGCTCTAGTCTGAGTATCGCCTTCTGCAAGCAAACGTTGATAGACTGCCGGACATATACGGGATAAAATTCTGGAAAAACGGTAAAACTCCAAGAAAGAGCTCAAGAAATTTGATGTTTTCCATTCTCTCTGAGCTTGCCGTCTCCCTTTTATCTTTGCCGATATTAAATTCCACCACGTGACGTGCTTTCAGTCAGGTGTCTGACAAAAAGTGGCATAAGAAAGCGTCAGTCCAAAAGGCTAGGAAGTATTCTTCATGTTAAGTTTGCTTTGGCAAGAAGCAGAGAATGTCGCTGAAGCTTTGAACCAAGCGAAACATTTTTTTTCTATGTTCATGTCTAGTGTTCTTTATGGACCACGTGGTGGCGCTGAGTTATGTACTTACCTTGATCGGTACTGCTTAGGGGCGAAGCCTCTTAAGGGCTTGGACTGCTGGCGTCTCCTCTCGTCATTGTAATCGTCGTCTGATGTAGTGATGGTACTAAACACCGGACACTCGTTTACACCTCCTACTAGAATGTAACGCGTACAAAAAATAGCAAGACACTCGTTTACGCCCCGCGCTGGTACGCTTCGTAACGTGTAGTAAAAAAACACCGGGACACTCGTTTGCGCCTCGCGCTGGAACACTTCGTAACGCGCTCTAAAACAACACCGACATACTCGTCGACAAACACGCTAGAACGCTTCGGGCTTGAAAGACACGGGACTCATCCAGCAAAGCTCTCCACCTCTATCGCTAATGGTTTCATCGCCGTAAGCAAAAACGCCAAGGCGCCATTAATACGCTTATGCACCACTTGCTTCGCCGCTCCCCAAGTTTTACGTTAGAGGAGCTGGTTTGTGTTTTTTTTACCTTGTCCGTTGCGCCGTTTTTGCATTCTTCTGTCTACGGTGTTTTGTCTTCTGTCTACGGTGTCCACATAGCCCAGATATTTAGTTTTCTGGATCTTTGCCTGTTGCTACCAGGTGATTTTCCTTCATTCTTAAAAATAGTGAGGTTAATTGATCTTTGTAATATTTTTTCAAAATTTGGGCGACTTTTTGTCTAATTTTGGCGGGATGTTCACACGTTGGGCGAGATTTTCGGGACTGTGATTTGACCATTGGGTGGTTTTTGTTCGGAGCATCTGGTAACCCTGGTCAAAGCAGATCTGTAACACAACGGGAATCTTTCTGGTAGCGTAGACCTCCAGGCTTCAATTGGAATGTTCACCCGCTGTTTTATGGTTCTTCGTTATGTCTTGCAGTCGTTTGAAGTCGGCTGAACATCAACGATTCATACGTTGGTGCAGCAGCGGTAGTCATGCGATGTCTTGCTTGAATCTATGCACTGATAGCTTGCAACTGCTTCATTTTCTCAATGTGACGTTTCGCAGCTCAACTCAAGCATTTTTTCTAGTTCTCAACTACAGTGCTTAAGAAGATAAATCTGGACTTTGTACATTTCATAGCGGTCTCAAACGGTGCATGGTATAGCTTGAATATTGCGTTCCTGGGCAAATATTCGGAAACGCAAACAAAAGCAAGGTGCACGTGCATCTGTTTTGCATACCCGAAAAAAAGGTTTGAAAATCTACCTAAAAATATTTTAAATTCAGAGAATTGTCTACTGATGATTGTGAGTTCTTCAGAGCGAGATAGTGCTTTGAATCACAGAAGGCGTTAGATCCTTTAAAATTTCTAAATTTCTTTTGGTTCATTTCACCTATTTGTAAATGCATTCTATTGTTGCGATGAAGTGTGTATACTTCTCTAATTTTTTTTTCAGAAGAGGCCAAACGTGCTGCGGAGTTAGTTGATTTTCACCATTTTCGCCCGTAATTACAACATTTTTTGACGGAATTTTCTTACTTCAGTTCTGGGAAAGATGCATAATATGCACAGTTTTTATTTAGTGAAACCATCTTCCTGAAACGTTGATTTTTTTAATTTTTCTTTTTTTCCGGTATTTAGATACTGTCTCTGCATTTACGGTAATTTAACTGTTAGAAAAGTTACTGTCACCAAATCTGCCTTTTTGTTGAAATGCATAGCTTTAAACGGATCGCCATTGTCGCTATTTTTATTCGTACGGGGGACGTTCTTTCGGGAACTTTGTTATTCTTCGGTTCTGGGTGGAGATGTATTAGATGCGCAGGTTTGATTTTGTAAGATAATTTTCATATTACTCATATTTTTTTGTTTTTCAATACTTTCCCAGGTCAATGATCTGCACTTATGCTTTAAAAGATTTCAGATGCTACATTCCCCAAATTTGCCTTTATGGCGAAATGCAGGTCGTCACACACTCCACTATTTTCGCTGCTGTTTTTCTATTCTTTTTTTTTTCAAACTTGCCTCCGACAATTTATTTCCATTTACGCTGTTATAACGAGCACAGGCGTTACTTTCGCTAAATTCTATTTTTTGTGGAATGCATGGCGTTACACGGTTCGCCATTTAGATACTTTTTTGTATTTTTATTTTCTAGCTTTTGTCAATCTCTCAGACCAATCATCTTCATTTACGCTATTATAACGATCACAGGTGTCACTTTTGCCAAATCTGCCATTTTGTGGAAATGCAGGGAATTACAGGGTTAGCTATTTGGCTTTCAAAACTAATGTTTTAATATCTTCACCTACGCCATTGTACGCCAATACGCCCTGCAGCAAAGCGAAGTTTCTCTGATGATGATGATGATAATAAATCATCGCAGGGTAGTAAAGAAAAAATGCTTCCCGTGGCCGGAATCGAACCTTGGTTTCGTGCGTGGTGAAGCTGGCGTCTATCCGATTGCTCCACTTCGGCATGGTCGAGGCCATCGCCAAGCATTAGGTACCGTTTCCTACCGTACAACACAAACCCAAATTTTCAGCCTACCGAGCGCACACGTAGTAGTTGCTCCCGCAGTGTGGGATTGGCCAACCAAAGAATCCATCACGACAAAGCTTCGCGTTCAACCATCGTCGTAGTTAGATTGAGGGGGTTAATAATCGTTTAACAGCGAAGATGTTTTACAAGCCGTAATCTCGCGGTTGTAGAAAGAAATATCAAGACAATGCCTACCGCCTTTCTCGCCGGCGCTACCTTCCAACCCATTGGTCAATCTCTGTCATGGAGGAATGATACTGGCGCCTGTCCAAACCAATACCCTGCGTTGTCGCGCAAAGATACACGCACATTTCTTCTCTCCCCAATGCGCCGGCTGTTGAGCCGATGAAGCAGTTGCTCATATCATTTGGCAATGCCCCCACAAGAGATGAGAGGGCAATGCCCTCTCATCGTTTCTGTGGATCACTGGGAGGCGGTGTGCGGCAGCTCGGATACTCGAGTCCAGAAAGGACTCGCTGAACGAGCATCCCAGGAAACCGGTGCCCTCCAGGAGCTGGTCACCACGCGTCATTGATCCAATACTGATGCCGAATAAAGTAGTACTTCTCCCTTAAGAAATTGCCGAGTGCTCGTGAGTACGTGCCTCACGGCGACCATCGAGTCCCCGGCTCGCGCAGTGGCTGTAGCATAAAAAACTTCAACGCTGCAGTCAAGCGCTACCGCGCATGTAAACAACTCCAGGGCTGATGCTAAAGTTGCAAAGACACCCCGCTTGGGAAAGGTCACCGCGGCGACCGCATTCTCTGGAAGCCATTAGAAATAGTTGGAGACATGGCTACGACTGTCCACTCCTTCTCGAGACGACTTGCAGACCCTGCCACCGCTGCCTCGGCTCAATGACGAAGAGCTGCTAGAAGTCTATAATACAGAGAATGACTTTCCATCTACCACTCGCCGCGAAGGAGACGACGGCCGCTTAGATGCATATGACGACGATTACTAACACATTAACTATGCAGATAAACGATGATACTGAAACTTAACTATGTGTCCTGCAATGCTTACCTAAAACAGCTACGCCATTCAAGTGTTGCGTGTGAGGGTAAGCCACCCTCAATTTTTGGTACATTTTTCATTTTTTTCCTCAAAATCTGCCATTCAAGTCGTTTCGATTTACGCTATTATAACGTTTGCAGTTGTTACTTTCGCAAAGGGTGCCTTTTTGTTTGAATGCAAAGCGTTACACGCTTCGCCATTCCCGCTATTTTTTCCAGTTCTATTTTAGGTATTTAAATATTCTGTCCGACCAATCTTCTTCATTTGCTCTATGATAACGATTACACGTTTTACTTTCGCCAAATATGCCGTTTTTTTTGGAAATGCAGGGCCTTACATATTTTTTTTTTTTCTCTAGTTGAAATATTTTTTGGTTTTTCAAAGTTCTTTCCGACCAATTATCTCCAATCATTCTATTGTAACGATTGGAATTGTTACTCTCGCCAAATCTGCCTTTTTGTGGAAAAAGCAGGCCGTTACAAGATTGGCAGTTTTCGCCATTGTTTATTTTTTATTTTTAGTGTTAGAGAACTTTGTTCGACCAGTCATCTCCATTTACTCTGTTATAACGAGAACACGTGTTACTTTCGCCAAATATGCCTTTTTGTGGAAATTCAGTGTGTGGTGGTACACCGATCGCCATTTTGGCTCTTTTTTTATAATTTTATGGTTTGTTTTTTGAACTTCTCTCCGACACATAGTATACATTTACGCCTACCATATTGATTGGGTTTGTTAGTTTTGCCAAATCTGTATTGTTGTGGAAAGGTAGGGCGTTACAGAGCCCTGGGTGCGGGGGTACTCGACTAAGAATGCTACACAATAAAATATATTCATATGAAGATTGCTTGCGATTGGCAGGCCTGACTCCAAACTACGGAGGTCTCTTCGCCTGTGCAAGGCGAAGTTGTGCGCAGGCCACACGCGGAAAAATGGGACGCCTCAGAGTAGCGATCATATAAATGCAGCTTTGTATGATATTGCACGAGGCGAAGTTTTGTGTGGCCTGGGCTTTCCCCATCTTAGGCAAAAAAGGCCTAATCAGCAGAGCCTGCGCCATGAGGGCATTGGTCTCCACATTGTGAGTTCGTGACCATGAATACTACAAGCCGACGTTCACTGCATTGACCGTTAACGGCTCCACCCTACAGGCGCGGCGACGGGGATTAATCGGTCCTCGACACCCTGTTTCGTCGTGCGTAGAGAAAACCGCAAGCTTGTTAATCATGCCAGAAACCACACTCTTCACCTAGTTTTATTTTTCATATTGTATCGGTGCTGCCGTCGGGGTTAGCTTATAAAATACCAGTAAATAAATGCTATTAAATGTTCACAAAACGTTTCGCGCAGTATATCAGAACGTGGCGGTAAGGTCAATGGCATCACATCGAACATAACAATGGAGCAAATCTCTTTGTGGTATCTCGGCGTCAATGTGGTTGTGGTTGGACAACTATTGGGTGCTTGTAAGGAATTTATATTTCCGTGTTCTTCCTCCTACACAAGACAAGCCGAGCAGAAATAACTGTAGATACATCTGCGGTGAAGTATTAGATAAATTACTAGCTGTAACCGTAGAAAAATGTTTATGCATCGTTTACAACACCTAACGTAAAATTTAAAACTGTTGTAGTGTTTGCTGGGGATATTATGGTTGTTTCTTCTGTTGGGCAATCCTCACGACACCAAATCAGTCCGCACTTATGTACTGAAAGGTGCTAGGCTTTCTTCAAAAGCTGTAATTGTGGTAATGTTTATCGTTTCATCATCGTCATCATCATCATCACCAGCCTATCTACGCCCACTGCAGGGCAAAGGCCTCTACCATTATTCTCCAATTACCTCGGTCCTGTGCCAACTGTGACCAATTTATCCCCGCAAACTTCTTGATCTCATCTGCCCATCTAACTTTCTGTCGCCCCCTGCAACGCTTGCCTTCTCTAGGGATCCACTCTTTTACCCTTAATGACCAGCGGTTATCTTGCCTTCGCATTACATGCCCGGCACACGTCCATTTCTTCTTCTTAATTTCTACTAATATGTCTTTAACACCAGTTTGCTCCCTGACCCAGTCCGCTCTCTTCTTGTCCCTTAATGTTACACCTATCATTTTCCGCTGCATTGCCCGCTGAGTCCTTCTCAATTTAAGTTGAACCCTCTTAGTGAGCCTCCAAGTTTCTGCCCCGTAGGTAGAGTACTGGTAAGATGCAGCTGTCATACACTTTCTTCTTCAGCGACAATGGTAGGCTGCTATTCATTATCTGAGAATGTCTGCCATACGCACCCCACCCCATCCTGATCCTTCTAATTATCTCTGCCTCATGGTTGGGATCTGGGGTCACAACTTGGCCTAAGTAGATATATTCGCTTACCACTTCCACTGCCTCGCCACCTATCTCAAACTGCTGTGCTGTCCCGAGGTTATTGATCATTACTTTAGTTTTCTGCATCGTTTATCAAAGATCAAATGAAAACGACAAGTTAACTTCTTTGTCTTCATGTTCGCATGCAGCCGCCTTTCTGAGATTGCAAACAGCCAGCACACTAACCGCAAGGGAAGAGTTACCTTGACAGGGTGCTATTCGAATCGTGTCTTGCTTCTACAAGCGTTAATCAACGCTGGCTAAACAAGGAGGAATTTAAAGTGGCAGTCTAGACGCGTGGATAATTCTGGCGCAAGCACAGAGGAGGTGCAAGTACGAAGTCTCCAACTATTTTTTGCTTAGTCCCAGAAGAGGAGTGCCGAATGAGTCCACAATTACCCCAAGCAGCGTCTAATTACTTCGCAAGAGGTGGCATGCAGCATTTCTGATGTGCTGGCTCGTGCGTGGCCGGCAGTCTATGTGTTCATTCAGCGAGCGCGCAGGCCAAACATCCCGGAGTAATTTAGAACTCATCCCAGCTTCCTCAGTCTCGGGCCTCTCCCAAACCGTTAATTTAGCGGTTATCCCAAGACCCTATCAATTCTTTCGCGGCAGATTCTGCTTTACAAGTGGCCGGGTCAAGCAGCGCTTAATTCCTAGACATTTCCCGCCTCCTCTGTGAGGCTCTTTTTCTTTGGTGAAGGGTAGGAATATCTCTAATCCCTGAAAACGGAATGCAAATTACCACTGCTTGTCGAGCGTCAATATCAGATCATTATCGGTCCATTGTATTATCGCCGACGTATATTGAAGTGCTGCGTAATTCAGAGCTTGGTTAGAAGACAGGAGCGGAAAAAAGTATTCCGGCCCGGGGGAGCTTCGTAGAATATTGGCAGATCTTAAATTGGGTAATATGAGTTCAGTTCGCTTTTAACGTTTGTATTTCCTCTGTTGCTGGGTAAATATGGTTATTATTTTTCAATTTTACAGCATAACTCTTTGCCTCTGTTTGGAGTGGAAATCGCCTGAGTATCCCTCCCGGTAAACTTTGCGGCAAACCGTGTTGGAAATCACGGCAAGGAGGAAGAAGTGGTCCCTTCAACATACCTCTCGAATCATCATCATTGTACATAGTCAGCCATCGCCATTAAAAGGGTCGTTCAATCAGGGGTCCCACGGCTTCGTTTCCTGGCGGCGCACCCGCAACGAGGTGTCCGATCGGCAACATTTGGTGCCGAATCTTTCTCGGGGGGATACCACTGTTTCCTGTGGAGCTGACACAGCGACCTATGTGCCCCATTTCACGTGGTGCAACTCCACACTCCGACGTTTGGGCAGACGGTACAAGCACCGATGGCGAAGCAAGTGCACTGGGGCTGCACCGGACTGCTTTCAAGACTACACCGGCTCGTTTTTAAAATATTCATGTACTTTGGAACGATAACGCTTGTTTGACTTAGTCGTTTAGAACCTTCTGCTGTTCGTGGTCGGGAGGATGTTGGAAATCACGGCAAGGAGGAAGAAGTGGTCCCTTCAACATATCTCTCGAATCATCATCATTGTACATAGTCAGCCATCGCCATTAAAAGGGTCGTTCAATCAGGGGTCCCACGGCTTCGTTTCCTGGCGGCGCACCCGCAACGAGGTGTCCGATCCGCAACAAACCGTTTCCGCATTGTTTCTTAGTCATATTTTTAATTAATTTTATTGTTTTTCAATGAGTCATGCCGTTGCCTGGTAGGGAAAACTTTCTTTATTACAACTCGTCACTTGGGAATGTAAAAGAATATGCATTGACCGCCCCTAACCCCATAGCATATCTTTAAGGGTTCTGTATTACGAACCCTTTACGTTTGGAGAAAATTTGTTTTTCTAATAGTTATTCTAGTTTGGCGTCAACGTGTCTTTCGAAAAAGTTCATCCACCTCACCGCCATTTCCATTTTCATGCTTAAAACACATTCGTTGGCATCGCATGCTCAGAAAAGTAATGCTCGAGAAAAAAAAAAAACGAGAACACCTGGCAGAACTTCTCAGAGACAGAATACTTAGTTTGCTCCTGAATCACAGTGTATGCCAACAATAAATTTCCACAGCTTGAACGTCCCGAGGCGATGTTGCATACGGGCGCACCATTAGGCCTTGTCTTAGAACGCATACTGAGGGCCCAGCCTAACGCCTGCTGTGGTAAGGCACAGTATGATTAGGAGCTTGAGTGGCACCCGTGAGCATCTTCTGGAAAATCTTGCCCGATGTAAACAATTCAGATCAGAAAATACTGGCCGGGTAATTTGCATTACTGGTAATGTAAGCGTTCTATTACCGCACGCTATTGCCTGAATCCACTTGCAATCGGAAACACTCCACCAAACTACACGTGAGTACGGGACAAAGAATTCTGTAATGAGCTTCTCTGGATATGATCAGAAGAAAGTGAGAGGAAGCGGTTTGGCAGATTGCGTAGAAATCAAGACAGAGTGCTCCCATCTAGTACGCCAATCCTCGCTGTTGTCGTTCCGCAACTACAAGTGATCAGTCTGCCTCAATTTTACCCAACCGGCCAAACCTCTTCCACTCACTCACTAGCCAGAGTTACCATCAATACTTAACAGTGACTCTGGCTAGTCAATGAGCAGAAGCGGTTGGGCCGGTTGGGTAAAATCAACTATGACTGCACCCATGGCCGCCATGATGCAATAATACTTAGCTGCTACCCGACTGGACCTGCGTTTAACCACGATGCAACCAGACAATAGTACTTTCCGGCGTTCTCATTTCGCAAAATGATATTTGTTTTCTTATAAGTGCTTTGTTTTGCTAGGGCCTTAGTGATCAGCATTTAGAACGGCCCTGAAAGGCGCCATCAAACCATTTCTGTAAGTAAAATATTTTATTAAAATACGGGGCGCGTGACTGCGCCCTTTCATAATACCATGAATATGAAAGTTCCTTTCTATTTTATTCGGTCTTTCGTTATCGACGGCACTCCGAGAACGATTTCTGTGGCTTTTCGTCGTGCAAACGCATGATAGCGTTAAGGAACCCCGAAAATGTTGAAAATTCAAGCGAGAGTTTACAGAACGCTGGCTACAAAGGAAGCATTTGCGTTACAAGAAAACGTCGCTTCGGATAGCTATGCAAGATCTTGTGTGTCGCTAACCCTGTCGTTCGGTGTAGATTGCTCACAATTGAAAAGCAAGGGCCCTATTCTAGACTGCACAAATTGCCGGCAATTCGCCCATATTTTTTTGCGTAAGCACTACGTAAGCAATCAGTGACGTACTGCACCTATAGCTATGCCGACATGTAGTGTAATTTGGCGAGTCACTCATAAAGATCGCTACCAAGGTATCAAATATTGTGCAAGAAAGATATAAAAACACCTTGCATGTACTATAAAATTAAGACGGCAGCTGAGGCTGACAAGAAAAACACATTTCTGGAGGTCAAATTTGGCGTCAACACCACAAGGCGATCGAATAACGTTGATCCAAAAGCGAGCGAAAGGCGGATGTCGAGCTAAAGAACATCCCAGAATTTTTTTACCGTATCTATTTATTATTTCAATCGCTTTAATAACATAGCTCGGCTCTCTGCTTCAATGCAAGCTTTGTCGCGTTATCACCTTCCCTGCCGCTACTGCCGCCACGCCATCGTCTGCTGCTATGTTACAAGTTTATGGCGTGATCACAGAAAAAGACGGCCGTGACCATCGCTTCTATGAGACATAAGAGCAGCGTAGCGCTACGCCTGATAACTGCGGAGCGCACCGATGTCGCCGATTTACTCATTCGTCAAGCTCGACTTCCATCAGCGCTGTAATGAACCAAATAGTCACTTTTATTTGTTAGTTTTCTCTTTAGTTCGATCATGTGACCCAACAGCTTACTAGGACGAGTATGGACAAAGCCATGGATTGGGTTCTCTTTGTCATGGAGAGGCTTGTACTGCCCTCTTATGTCGCGGTTACGCCAAACAAGTAATTTTTATTTTATTGCCAAACATAAAAAAATACTGCACGTTATTTGTATGCTCCATGATCTCTGACTTGGAAGCAGTTGAAACTATAATTTGTTTCCGTAGGAAACATGCTTTAAACAGCGCGCATGCGAAACTGCGCCTGCTGCACATTGGCGGACATTTCGCCGTGCCGAAAGCCGGGGCAATTTTTTGCCCTATTTTGCTTGTATTTTGCGACAAAAACAGCCGCCATTTTGAAGCTGTTACGTTGCATTACGTCACCTTTACGCAGGCTGAGGTTGTCAATGCATGGCGTAATCGTTCCCTCCAACTGTTTACATTACGTCATGCCTTTTCAGCCAATCACAGAGAGGGCGTGTATTACAAGCATTATTGTTGAATAGCAAAGACAGGCCTACGTTGTCATGTCTAGTGCTTTTTGTCTGGTTTTTCATTGCCGGCCAAGAATTATGCGCTTTCAGTAAAGAGAAATAAGGCAAACTTTCGAACTGGTGCCCGTAAACGTCATAAAACGTCAGAATGACGACAGCACACACATCCGCTTTGTCGACCGGAAGCCCGTGACCAAAAGTGAAAGCCAATCAGAAAAGACTTCCGGCAATTGTTGGCAACCATGGCGAATTGCCGGCAATTTGTGCAGTCGAGAATAGGGCCCCAAGATAAATTATACGGTAGCTCATTTAGACTGCGGAAAAGACCATCTGCTCGTCAGGGTACTGATCATCATGGGCAGAGAATGAACGTGGAAACATAACGGGAAAACAAACGTGCAGGCAGCAGTGATATGGTTGCTCGTCAGCCATGCATAAGAAAATGATAAGCGTGAAACTTTAACCAGTCTACAGTTGTTGCTCGCTGCACCAAAGATGAACGCGTTTACTAAGGCATGCTTTATGGGAGTGAGTGAATCAGCAGAAACAACCTGGGATTTTCTCGAGGGCGCTGAAGGATTGTGTGGGAGTTCTAAAGACGTTGTTTTTTCCTGGGCTACTTCAACGGGAAAATTATGGGTTGTCTTTGTGTCTGTCTCCCTCTATCTTAAAACAGCCGCCGAACAAGAAGGCAAAAATTCCTTATCCAGGCGTTTATATAGGACTCACATATAAAAACAAGGAAATCTGGTGGCAATGTTCACACTGGTCAACACTGCTGAGGAAAAAACCGTAGCCGTATTGCAGGCATACCATGAATATATAGGTGATATTTGCAGTGTTCCGTTAGTTAAAAATACATGGCTGTTTGAATTTCGGGATAGCGAGTGAAAAATAGTCCTGCAAAAATGTTTTTCGGCAAAAATACAAACACAACTCGCGGCCCTTTCTCGGGGCAGTATTCTAAGCCCAACAGTAACGAAAGGCATCAGAAGCTGACGCGCGAGCACTGGAACGCAGAAAATTGGAATTGACTTGAGAAACCTCTACTGTGCTTATCCTGTAAGGAGTGGTATCGTAGGGAAGAGGATGACGTGTGGGCAGGAAAGGGAAATCAGGCATTTATTTTGTAGGGGCGGCATTAGACTATCGTCATTCTACCGCATTTGCAGTAAAGTAAGCGGATACGTAGCCAGTTGTTGTTCCTAGCGTTTCCCAGAAAACATCTTCGCAGAATGCCATTTCAACCCCTGGCACTGTAATGCTAAGTAGACCAAATTATGCCTCAGACTGGGAGCAATGGTGGCTAAGTGTAGCGGAGAAGCAAAGGTGGAATTTTTGAAGAAATCATTGCAATTAAGGGGGAGCCTACCTGCCAAGTTACACCTGGTGTCTGGGTCCGTTTTTAGCAAGAGCTATTTATAATTTCTCTTATAAATGCACCCCTTCAAGGGACACGTACTCTGAGAAATAACTCATTAAGAGGACAATGCCTTTACAAGATTAACAGAATATACAGCTGCCCGAAAACTAACTTCTGTGAGGCTAAATAAGGAGAAGACAATAAACTGGTGCCGCTATTCCTTCTTCATTCTTCATTTTGCCAGGTACCTCCGCTCTTAATATCGTGTTTCTTCTGCGTGTTACCACTAGTTTTTTGGTTTTGTTACTTCGTTAGCTACATATAGCTGACGGATCACGGCTTGTTTGCAGGGCGATGGCAACGTATTGCGGGCGCATCATTTGCTACATAGGAAACAAACCATTTACGTCCCTTAATATCGCAGAGGAAGGGTCGGCTGACACGAAATTGTTCTTATTTCGCTTAACCTAGATCACATGAAGTAGAACCGTGTTTCTTCTAGTATCCTCTTCACACGCGAGGTTGGCATGACTGTGCGGGTATGGATATACCAAGCGGAACATTTTCATTACGCTTTACCGTGCTAACGATGTTTAGGAGCGCAGTATTGTTTTAGCTGAAGTTACTGATCTTTTACATGCTGCGCCGTCCCTGGTAGACTCTTTCAAAGACTGCAGGCGCGAAGTTTCCAAAGGGCCCATCTCCCCGCGAGGGGGACTCGAGTAAATGCGTCGCATAGGGGGTGGGTGTATTGCGTTAACGTTTAGTGTTTGGGGAGTTGGTGGTAGTTAATGCGTTGTATCAGCAGCTTCTTGACGTAGTTTGAATGAGTCAAGGATATAAGGCGCGTTCGTAGCCTTTCATTCTGTTGTCGGTTTGTGGCGCAGCGGGAAGAGCACCATGTACCCTCGCGTTCCGCCCACAGGTAGTGAATGCGTTGTATCAGCAGCTTCTTGACGTAGTTTGAATGAGTCAAGGATATAAGGCTTGTTCGTAGCCTTCCATACTGTGTCGGCTTTGTGGCGCAGTGGGTAGAGCACCATGCACCATGTACCTTGCGAAACCAGGCGCCGGTAAGTATTATTTTTTTATATAGTGTAGGGGGAGGGGTGCGGACCTGTTTGCTGGGAGCGAGGAGGGTTAGCGTGATGCGGAAGAGGAGGAGTGGGGGAGAGGGCGCACCTGGAACGGCTGTTGCGGACGCAGAGGCACGCCGACAACGCCGGGTGACGTCGTGAGTTAAAGAATGCTCTTGCATTTAAAAAGCCGTAAAGCTTCTTTGCCCTACCCTTAAGATAGCATGTGACACCTCATCGGCAACGTGTGCAGACACAATTCAGCGCATTCCAAAGCCATCAGTGACGTGTACATTCTTGCCTGTTATCTGAGCGCCTCGACGCAGCGCTGTTTTCGCCCACCAGGGTGAAGGCAGGCTCAAACTCTTGCAGTCCATTTTTCCTTTACATAACGATGTGCTGCTTGTGTTGGCTTAACACGTCGCGGAGCCGTATCGCCTTGAAGGCCCATATAAGCGTGTCATTCTTCTCTGGCGCCCTCCGGCATGTTATACCCCCAACACAATGAAATAACCTTGCTGGATCGTACTACACCCTTATTTTATTCATATGAGCCAGCATGCGCTAAACGAACATAAATGAAAAACTGTGTTTTCGCGCTCTCCGTCATCCTTAAGAGACGAGAGATTTTTATTAGCTATTCAAAGCTTTCGCACGAAAATAATACTTCACGCAACAATACCATACGTAAGGGCCCCCTCAGGAAACGAGTTTTTTTATCCTTAATATCGCAGCTTCACCAGAAGTTCTGCAAATATCAAACCCTAGGCTCCAAAAACGTTTTTCTGCTAGCCTTTAATGGAAGGTAGCAGGAAAAAAATGTCAGTGTTTCTCACCTGATTGAGATCACGCTGGGCCACTAATTCTTTCAAAGGCCCAGAGTTAGTTTAAACATCCCGCTTGCCTTCAACCTACCGAAAAATCTGGACGGTGGCAGTTTTTTGTGCTTTTCTCGTAGTTTTTTCTGCAAGTGCGTTTTTCGTTTTCGAGCATAACTTATAACTATAAGTCACAAGTGAGGGCGCCCTTTTAGGCGGGTAACATTAAGGAAAGCGAGTTACTAGACCCAGCGACAGCAAGATAGAACGCCCGTTTGCAGATACGTACGGTAAGGAAAAGCGAAGTGGAGTTTGAACGCTTTGCATGCGAGCCTTCCCTGATGTTACACGCATTCATACTGATGCTGAATTGGGTTCCCTGAGCTGCATGGTTGGCAGGAAACGGTGAGCTGAAAGTACAAATTACTTCGCCGCTATTTAGTTGTTAATTATGTTGTTAGAGAGATTGGTATGCCTTGGGAAGTATAGCGGCTTTAGGATTCGGACCGAATGCCAAGAGCATAACCGATGTGCTGCCCGGAGCCACGGCGACTCCCAGCAGTGAATATCGGTTGGCAAATAGAACCACGAGAGGCCCGAGGCAACCACCCTCCTCCCTCCGGCACCACAAAAACACGCTCTTTCAATTTTGAAGACCGGCAGTGGATGCTGCAACCTGTCGCCTATTTTTATGCAAACCATTTTCTGGTGCTTCTTGTCAGCCAACGCGACAAGATTCTAGGGGCCCTACGGAGCTTGACAAATTTATTTGCCTGGATCTCTCCGTCTGTCGAATAAGACCGAGGTTACACAGGATGCGTCAAAAGTAAAAGTCTGTTGGTAGGGGACGCTTCTTATAATAAAAAAACAAACATTGAAAGCATGTTTTCTTTACTCATCACTATTGTAACGAAGCCATGAGCACGCTAGGGTGTTGTGCTTGGAGACGGTTATAGAGAGAGCTCTGGGCTCCACAATAAACTCTCAAAAAGTCAAACATCATTAAAGCTACCCCCAAACGACGTGCACCGTTTTAGAAGCTCTTCGATAACCTGTTTTTTTCTTAAAGCATGTCTGTCGCTTTCCCGCGTGCCCAAGAAATTTTATCACCCGCGGGAATTCCCTTGCGTCATTAGTCCATGTTCTTTTCTAAGGTATTCATAATATATATAACACTGCCGTAAAATGTATTTACAGAAGGAACATAGTCGAAATAAAAAGTGTTTTTGTACAGTTAAAATAAAAAGTGTTTGAGTACCTGGGCCTGTAGCTCTCATTTGTTTTGAGAAATTTTGAGCCAGTTTTTAATGTATATATCCAAATACCTCCCGTTGCGTCAAAACGGCGTGGACGGTAAATTTATCGCGAACTTTGTATTACGGAACCTCCTCAGAGAGAAGGTGTACCTTGCTAGGATCCAGATTATCTCCGACAGCAGAGCGATGCAAAGAACCACTCAAGTGCCCGAAATTGCAAAACTGCACCAGACTTCGATCATATCAAAAAAATCTGAAAACAAAAAAGCACCCATCGGCATTTATATTGTTACTCGGTGGCAGGACAAAGGACATAAACCATGAGATGGGCGAACGATGTATTTTCACTATTTACAAGATGTCGGCCATGAGGCAGATCCGGCGCTGGCTTCGCGCCTGCCCAGCTTCTTCTTCCTCGTTGATCGCATCCTGGTCGTCGTCTTGTAACATAACCCCGCCGTCGAGGGAGACCGTCCCGGTCGCAGGGCCTTGTAGGTGAGGGAGTGTAGGTGAGTACGAACGATGGAAATGGTGATGAAATGATAATTACACCAGTGAAGGACGTCGTTGCCACCACGAATGTTGATGAAGAGGGCTGGGGTGAACACTGGACCCCGGAACAGCCATGCCCGCCGGCGTCATGAAGCAACGTCCAAAGGCCTTGAGAAGACGCGCCGGCGAACGGGGCAGGGGGTCGGCATCGTCGTCTTGTCTGGTCGCGGCTTCTCACGTGTCGGCTGACTACAGCTCGTCATAGGCTGGGGGCATGGGCTTGGGAACAGATCTCGTGATGGCTCACCGGGGCTGGGGCATGCCGACGCGGTCCAAGAGCCTGGAGAAGATTGCTTCAGGAGCCAAGACGGCGCGATTCTGGTGGCCAGGATGGAGATGATCGTTCCGCACACTCCACCAAATGTTACGTGGTGGCAGGACAAAGGACATGAACCATGACACGGGCGAACGATGTATTTTCACTATTTACAAGATGTCGGCCATGAGGCCGAACCGGCGCTGGCTGCGCGCCTGCCAAGCTTCTTCTTCCTCGTTGATCGCATCCTCGTCGTCTTGTAACAATATTTTAATGTAAGATATCATGTTGCCCGTGGAAAAAAATTCGCGCAGTAATGCGTTTGTGGTTAGAGGTGAAGCCGACTTTGAAGTGAGTGGGCGAGCGTGGTATTTGTAAGCTGACTTCTCGAAGTTGTGTGTTGCACAGTAAAGCATGACAATCCACGAAGGGAGTAAAGATTGCAAAAAAAAGGCTCTCACTATTGTGTTGTTGAATTTACCACAAAAGAATTTATATGACAACTAAACGATAAGACGGCTCTACCATGCCGAGTTTCACTTGTCATGAATAGTTAATCAGAGTGGTTTCTTGGGCGAGTTGGTCATTCATCGTGTAAGTAAGCGCAAAATGAACAAGTACGAACGAAGTGAGCGCCGTGTCCCGTTCACTTCGTTCGTCCTTGTTCATTTTGCGCTTACTTACACGATTAATAGTTAGTTCATGGTAAATTTGCACACATTACAGATTTACTGTCCGCTGCCAATACATGGCCATCAACATCTATGGTGTAAGTTTGGTTTTTTTGCCGCAACTGTCCAGAAACAAATTAAAAGACCATTAGCCGCTCAGACGACTAACTTTGCGGACCACAGCTTCCGTGGTCATCCTTCTTCACAATGGGGAAGGGCACTATATGGTTGTTGTATCTCTTGCTCAGCCCGTTCTAAGCGGCACTATCAGATGTACAGAACGAATGGATGCCAATAGCATAGGAACACAAGGCCATGTACGGCTCCTTAGATGCCAATAGACGGAGCGAGCATTGGTTCTATCTAGACAGTTAGTTTTAGGACTGGAAAACAGGCTACTTTATTTGTGAGCTTTAAAACAGAAGGACTTTTTAACACAACATGCGTAACATTTCTGTAGTATTTAGGCAAAGGGGGCTATGTGTAAGGCTTTTCTGTCCATGACGTGCCATCTTTATGTTCGATTTGTAGCTATAGATACTGTGTAAATCATAAAATGGCCCGTTATTTATTCCCAGTGAAACCATCGAAGGCAACTGTCATTGCAAAAGGGCGGCTGCAATCATGGTCTCTTGTGCGCATTTTTGTGAGTCTATAAACGAAAACTGAAGCGATCCCGGCTTCTACTAGGCAGTTTTTTATGTGAGTCCGCGAGTTTCAGAAATTATAAGCAAAAATATGCACTTACGTCATAAGGCAGGCCACCGTTCTGCTGTAATTCAGGATCTACTACTATTCACGGGAAAACTCAGCATGTAGAATTTTCACAAGGAACTTACAGGAAGTGTTAACTATGTCTTCAAAGTGCGGCAGGTAAAATTTACCAATAGGTGATAATGGGTTACAGGTATTAAGAAAATGCTAAGTAGCAAAAAAGGTCCTACCAGGCGTCGGTATCCACTGAAACCAGAAGTTCGTACAGAAGCTATGCGGGTGAAATGTGGTAGAGAGTTATACGAAGCGTATATGCGAAAACCAATGCCACTGTCTATAATATGTTCTTATTACAGCACTGTAAAACATTTTCACGGACGCTCGGGCATGGTGGTAAACAGAGATCTATTGTACATAGCCGACCTCAAGCTCTGTACATAACTCGCTGTTTGCTATACTGTCACGCAGCAAATAACCTATAATGCCTCACAACCAGCGGGTAACATTTGAAATCTTTTCGTGGTGTTGACGTTTATATTCTCCTAGTGTTGTTGCGGGAATGGCAATCACACCTTCTCTTTAAACATGAGCACTACTGCGCCTTCCAAAACTATAGTGGCACTGTGTCTAGCACTTTTATTTGCTTCTGAGTATATTTCTTCAAGTCGTAAACTCTGCACGGTTTCGTCAATGCACCGGCTGATTCAAATGGGGACGGAGAAGGGAGGTGGATGATTGCCCAGCTTCTCGCAAATATTGCTGGTGATTCGCTATTCTCCTCACATCGGATATTGACACATTTCACCCGCACAAAGGGGAATTTCCAGGGGCAAGTGCAAGAATGAAATCGGATAATATTTGCCTGAATATTACTGTAATATTATAATACCCAGACCTTCTTTTCGGGTACGTCGACCACCATTTCGACTAGCAATAGTATACAGATTACTCCATAGGGTTATTTCACCGAGTAAAGAACAAATAAGTTTGATTCAGCTTCCTGCATGGTCAAGTGGTTCATAAATGATGTAAAAAACATAAGATTTTGATATTTATTATTTTGGTTGTGGATGAAGATTTGGTGGTAAAGGATGAATGTCGAAGATATTCTAGACAGAAACGTTTAGCAGAAATGGCTCTATTTTATTGCAATGGCTGTCTTCTAGCTACCGTAAGAGGTCCAGCTTCCTGTGGAAATTTCGATCACTTCTGTATTTTGCGTTTCTCTACCTTACATTCTTCCGAAGTTTGCAATACATTCAAATATTAATACGTGTATAATGACGCACCGTGACAGTACTTTTGTAACCTAACGATTGGCACTTTGCATAATCTATGTTTTCTGTTCTTGTTAAGTAAACGTCTATGCACTTATTGGCACCTGAACTAGTATTTAAAGAATTTTAATACTTGATGAGTGCTAGAACTGGGGACTCATAAATTGCTGAACGGGCTTATACAAACTGAAGGAATAGTGAAATTTCGGGATCCTATTACTTATTTTGAATTTATAGTATGAAATTTATAATATAATATTTTCTGGTATATATTAGATAATTCTTGTTTTATAGTGTATCATTTATAATTTCTGGTGTTGTCATTAGCTCCACCTTCCGAACCATAAGTAAAAACGACATGCTGGGCTCACAGCGTTGTGTCAGAACCCTATAACTGTCGTCTCTATCATTATCGTTCCAAATAGCATAGCACCAGATTAACGCTACTCAGCTAATTAACAATGCACCAACAACAAGGCCTCTTCGCCCTCTCTCTGACTAAAAAAAACATCACATTTACAAAAATCGACTGCCGGTAGCACTACCGTGGTTATACTAACACAAAGTTGAAATGTGCGACGATGTTTATAACAAAAGCGTTTTTGTTGAATAATGCCATGGGTTGGTAGACGTGAGTCGAGGCCAACATGTTTACTCTACCAAAATGCTGCTCCTTTCAGGTCCATGTGCATTGTAATGCATAGGTAAAGAATAAAGTTTTCAAATAAATCGCAGCAGCTTCTCCAAAACGAAACAATTTGTTTCGAGCGAATCCTACCGTGTACTTTTAGGAGAAACTGCCAAATAAAAATCACTTCATTTTCCATTGGATCAGAATCCTTATGTATGCAAAATCACGATATATATATTTATTCTATTGTCTGACTTGGCCGTTCTTGTAATGGTGCAGATTAAAACAAATGTTTCCTACCTAACGATAGGGCATTCCCATAGCAATGATTATTTTTTATTTCAGTCTCAAATATACCGGCGACAAGTACTGCATGAAACATGCAGGTTCTGCTCACAGCCTGAAAGCAAACAAAAAGCGGGTATGTCGACACAATACACCTTCCGGCAAATCCGAAGAAAACGTTTGGGACTCATGGCCTCATTATTCAGTTCTAAGAATGTACATATAGGAATCGTTCTCCAGGTTACAAGCGATACATACATGTGCATGAAACAGGGAGAACTATTATTGTTATTGCCTGCCACAAATTCATTGCTTGTAGGATTCCCTGAAAAGCCGTCTGCCGCTATCAGGTCTACCCTTGGTTCAGCTACTCCCAAAACACTTCTAAGAGTCACCGTATTGACATTCCTCTGACATTTGTCTGATTTCATTTCCTCGTTTCGGATCTTCTTTTTCTAGAGTGGACATAAACTTTTTTGCTAAAAACCGAGGTGACAAATGATTCCTGCGCCGACTGAACATCTGTTTTAGATCTATTGAAATGTGACGCACTGCGCTGTCGCCAAATATTTTCACAATGGCCTCTTTTCATACCAATGGCTCTTTATCTCGGTTTTCTAACAATCTAAGATGCTCTTAAGCAACAGCGGTATAGGGAAAACGGCACGAATTAGAAGCGCAGCTTCGAGTGGACACTTTGTAGTACCATGACAACTCCAATATTGAGCTTCTTGAACAAAATCAGATGGCGCATCGCGGTGCGAAAAATCTCAAAGCAGTCTCCACCGCAGAAATTCTAGTCGCAAGTGCCTATGCGCTCCGTGTTGTAGCATGGATAGATGCTGAATGCCGTCAAATGAGCGTGCACAAGTAAGATACATGAAAAAGAGGCACCTTAAGAAGGCGACATAAAACTTACCGTTCATGGTACACACCATGTGTAGCCTTGCAAAAGTTTTCTTTCTTGGGTACATAATGCGATACTGCTATTGCCTCACCGACGTCCCATCCAGACCAAATATACCTCCAGTGTAATCCGTGCGATCTTCTGACATCAAAAATAATGAGGGCAGGACGCCATACATGTAATGCTGGTAGTCCCTATACTACGAGGGTTTCGCAAGTTGTCTAAGAACACGGCAAGGATTGTGTACGATGTACTAAGTCACAAGAAGCTATGCTCCCGGCCACTCCTGGTCTGGCTCGTTACGCTCTTTCCTGCCATTATCCATGCTGCGTCCAGGGCCTCGGACATAGAGAAATGCCTGTGGCAGTAAACCTTCTCGGGCTATTCCCTGAGGTGTGACCTGTGGCCGTATCCAATGGAAAGAATTGCTTTCAGGTGCTACAAAACGTGCACTCCAAGTCAATCAGAAAACAATGCCACTTGCAGTATGTCATTATATCTCTAAGGGTTGTTTTGTTCGCGTATATTTTTTGGCCGTTCTGTGGACGTTTTACTTCGGGCACATATGAATGAATTAGCACGGTCAAAATATTGAGATGAGAAGTGGTCATAGTCACCAATCGCCGTGTAATTTACGAATCCAGTGAGTTTTGTGTTATTTATTTGTATAATAATACTGCTTGCTTTTATTCTGAAGGATATTGGGGAACCCGTGCTGTGGATAGAATAACGTGTATTGAGTCGTAATTTACCGAAACGAAACGGCTGACAAAATGGTAAACACGCGCACACAGCACCCAAATCACAAGCACACTGGCACAGCAATATAATGGCTGAAATGGAATAAAATCTACATTTGTAATTCAAATTTCAAATTATTTATTTCAATATAAATGAGTATTGAGTGCAGCACTTATTGGCGCTTTTGCAGTGGAAAAGTATACCAAGAGCGAAAAGAAAAGGTTTAATACCTCAGAGCTCAACTAGGTGGCAGCTGTGTCAGTTGGCAAACCCAATTAAATATGTCAATCGTACGCAGATGTATTGCCGAAAAAAGATTGACAACAAAAAAATCAGCTACAAAATAAAATATAAATATTATTGAGTGAGCGCCGAGACATTAGGGTATTCTAAAATAGTGCAGAACCACGGAGAGTTTAAGTCAAATTAGTCAAATAAGGCTCCTTTCTCAAATCAAGAAAAGCTTTAAGTTCCGACGAACAATTAAAAATGTTTCACTTAAGAAAAGAAAATCTGCAAAGTGCACAGCTATGCTATTACAGCTGTACTGAATCTTTTGATGACACCCAAGTTTAAACGGTAAACGACGCATTGATGTTGAGGCGTTGTTTTGTCGGTCGCTTAATTGATATATAAAAACATCGGGATGAGGGCAGCATTCGGTTGGAGAGGAATAGCAGACCAGAACATATATTGATGCGATAGGTGGGGTACCACTTATCCTTGAGTAAATACAGATAATTTGCCGGAACCAATTAGCAATGGAAGGTATAACATCACATGTGCGTGTCGAGGCCTTACAACTTTTGGATGGCTTTCGAACATGTGAAAATATAAATTCTGGTGCAGTGCTAAACAGCCTAAAAACTACGCCTCCATCAGCGGTGGGTTCATAAAGGATGCGACAGTCGCGTTTAATTCGCGCTCTTGAGTTAACGCTCAGTAATTAAGTATCCATATCTCACAATACTAAAACACCGCTTCAATACCGGCACATGGTACTCGTATCTGCAAAGAGGTTCCATGTTAGAAATATTCCTGGCGCCACACTTTCAATTGTTACCTCATTATCAGTGCCACCCATATTCCAAATCGATTTTTGCAGTTTTCTCTGCAGTGTGCAAGCAGTAGCCTAAACATCCCATCCCCATCTTCTCGTCGCTCCCCTCCCTGAACTTTTTCCTACCAATAGTAAAAACTCATCACTTGTTGTAAACTACTAAGAACAAGTCGTGAGCATAATAGGCGCTTCTTATTTGAAGATTAAGCCCACAACATTAGACGTCCTGGAAGTATAAACGTTAGCAATAGTGGAAGACAGGCCCTTAACTTCAAAAATTTGAAACTCAATGCTAATATGTAGGCGTGAAGGGAAACAGAAGAAAACATTTAAACCCTCTTCTCAAATTTCACTAAGAAGCCCCACTATCAAGAAATCTGAAATGCAAATAACTTGCAGGAGATTCGGCTATAAAAAAATAAATATCGTAGACGCTGAACACCACCGGAACTTTTAACATATAATACAAACCAACTTTCTCTCGGTTTCTGTAGCAAGCCTCCAGTTGAAAATCTCTCACTGAAGGCAACGTTTTCCGGGGACTATTATAGCCAGATAGATATTGCGCATCGTCTGCTAAGTGGAAGCATGGTTTTCAAAGAACATACTTATGCCGAAAAATTGCAATCCGACATATTGATTTTTGAATTTCAACGTTTCCGAACCACTTTGTTGTCTTTTTTCAGCATTTATTACCACTCCTGTCAGCCTTATTTAACCCATGTGTCTTCTCTACGAAACAAAAAAATGATTTCAACATATTTATTTTAAGATATTGCATTAATTATACTTTGTACAAGGACGTTTGTAGTGTACGACATTTCTGTTGTTTAGTTTTCCTGACCGCGGCTCCTATCTAACAGTACATTCTAGGCGGTACGCATACGTACGGGTAATATTGAAATGACCGGATGTATAATATTACCAAGCGTTGCCTGACGTACGAAAAGGTACGTCAGCCAGACGAGCCCAACGTGAATTTGCATGCACTGTGTTTCCTTTCGTGCTGGGATTACCTGTTTTGCCGCAAATGTTCACAGGTTTTGTCATTTTGCTCAATATTCGCGTGTCGCTTTCTTCAATAAAATTTTCCAAATTCTGTTAGATGCGTGGCTGAAATTTCAAAATATTATCTTTCCCACTTTTCAGGTATATACAATATTTGTTTGAGAAACATTTACAGTACCAATGTAAAGGCCCCAGCCACAGAGAAGTTTGAAACATATTTTTCCCGGCGATAACTTTCTAAAACAAAGTCGTGCCTTGAAATTTACGTAACACATAAAGCATGTGCCAGTACTATTTGTAAGAAATATGGTCTAACGCGTTTTTGAGTGTATTACAACGTCGTCTAACTAAATAAAATAAAAAAAATATAGTCCGTTTGTTTTGAGCGCTCGAGTAACGCAATTGAGGTTATAGACAAAGCATTGAACGGGCCATTAATACAAAATGCACGTTTGGTTCATTCCAAACATTTCCTCGCTATAACACTGACACTACTTCTAACGCAAACTTCACTGAAAAAGCTATTGGGAAACAAACAGAATGGCCAAGAGCCCCGCAAGCTCATTTCCCGCAAAAGGACCAATGGCACATTGTGGGCATCTGTGCGATCGGCTAAGGCCGACAAAAGCAAACGCAACTAGGCAGGGCTTATGAGCATGCACAACGAGCTATTTGCACCTAAATGTATGCCAATTATTTTTTGGCAATAAGAATTACGAACGGAAGGTAAGCATACAAGCACCACTGCATACTAGGCGCACTATGCCGGTTATAGATGCACAGCCATCCGGCGCGTTGAGCTTACACTGGCCAACTAACAGAAGCGACATTGTCTACTCTGACTTTGTTTGTCGAGCAAACTCAATACTTCACGAAACGATTGCTGCCAACCTTAACAAAAATAAGCGAGGTACAAATGCGGCCAAAAACAAAGCGAATGCCACCGGTGGTAGTGGTTGGTAGTGTGCCACCGTGAATGGAAAACGGACGCTACACAAAGCAACAAGGGACGTTTTCTTTCCCGCGGGAGCCCTATAGCCACAGTAATAACATTAGTTTCACATACCTGCCATGGATACCTCACTGTACACGTCACCAAAAACATGATTTAGCGCTAGAAGCAAAATTTGGGATTAAATTCTGTATTTGTGAGTTATTTAGACATCCCTAGCGGCATGGGTAATTGCTGGAGCTGTATAAAAATCCAAATCGTTCTATTAAAACAAACATTCATTTTTTCTTCATGGCCCCTTGAGGCATATATACCACGTTGATATTCACTACGTAAAGATTCACCAATAGAAAAGAATTAAATATCTTCTTGTAAAACACAACAAAGAGGATCATTTGCAGAGGACCATCTATAGAAATAGATTATAAAGTAGATAGTTTTTATCTCGTGAGCTGTAACCCCGCACCTGGCAACCGGCGATTGTGAAATCAGCGAGTAAAAATTATTTGGTGAAGATTAAGGTATCAATGTTCCACTGTGTTTTAGAGTGCAGTTTTTTGCTCTCTTCCTCCATATTGTTTTCACGATTCTGTAACGAAAACCGGGCTAAATTTTTTCAGCGATGTCAGTACCGGTGGCAGAAAATTAAAAGTGGATTTATTTCCGTTGAGTTAGGTGGAAATAAATTTTTCTGAGAAATGGAATGCCTTGAAAGCTGTCAGAAACTGTGTAGGTTTACGACTTTACTGTAAATAAACCAATTGTCACACGGAAATCACACTCGTATCTTTAGGCAGTGCAAGTGTCCACTATCCGGATAATCTTTCCGACATACCCACAATAAATTGAGAGCTAGGGAGCATCCCGAGAAATTGGAGACGAAAACTTATTCGCGTAACAAGAGCGTAGCCATGCATAGTTAGCATGAAAAGCGAGCTAAAAATGCCTACTTTTTGTTGACGTACGTATCTAGATAATGAAATGGGGCGAAGAATTACCGTCGGAACTGTTGCTCACGAATAGTGTAAGTGCACGGTACAATTCAAGCGGAGGGATAAAGATAACACAGGGAGAAGATAGAGCGGCCGTATCACAAAAAGCAAGCCCTAATTGTCCGGTAATCTGGTAGGGTACTTGCTGCGAGGCACTCGTCGAGCAAATGGGAATGAGGTAGAAGAGCCGTAGGCAGACAAACAATACTGTACCGACGACACCCACTTGGCGACTCAAACAGCCGGTATAACTACGAATAGCGATGACTCAGTCTAACGCGCCCACCTTCCACCCAGTTGCCCCAGAGAAATGTATAGAGTGGTTTCACAGAAGCATTTCAAGGTTGAAGTCAAAAAGAGAAAGAAAGCAGAAACCAGTACCAATGAATTAAACCGCTTCGTTTGCCGGTAATGTGCTAAGCGTGTTCCAGCAGCACATTGCGTGTACCGTAACAATATTTGGTTAAGCAATACCACAATTTTTAGATGAACGCCTATTTCGGTAAAGCATAAATGTCTACTTGGGGCGTTTTTTCTTGATTCCTGTGGGGCGTCGCTTTTCCAAAGGCAGGACATTCTCATGGCTTCTTCTTAAGTATTTAAAATCGCGCTGCCCCGGGACGCCACCAGACCATACAGTGTGCAGATTAGGTGCGCCATTAATAACAGTTATTCCTGTTTACAGGAAACGTGGACTAAATCTTAATTGCATTGACTATTCTAGTCAAAAGAATAAAACAAACCGCATTCAATTCATCATTCGTTTCTAACCGAGCGATTTTGCAAGATAAATGATAAAATTTCCCAGTGACGCTATCAATAACAGAATTTCCGGTAGGATGTGTACTGTTGGTCACTTCTGGGCCGGACAAACGCCAAGTTCTCTTATTTAAAAAGAAAAAAATGGTGCTGCCACAAAAGTGGCCAAAATACATGCAACCTCCAAGCAGTATTGTGTTTTGCATCACAAAATCATAGGTTTCATCAGCTTAATGCCTCTGTT
This sequence comes from Haemaphysalis longicornis, assembly GCA_013339765.2. Lineage (NCBI taxonomy): Eukaryota > Metazoa > Arthropoda > Arachnida > Ixodida > Ixodidae > Haemaphysalis > Haemaphysalis longicornis. The sequence continues at coordinate 41,557 of JABSTR010003886.1, read as the reverse complement.
TAATAGACTAATAAGTCCAAATCTGTCTCAAATGTACCTACGCGAGTAAAGCATAGGTGACAAAAATGTTATCTCAACTGCGTTCTTTAGAGATTGAGGGAAGAATAGGTACGTTTATTATAAAAATACTCTTGCTTCAAAATTCCCCGCTTTTCTGCGACGACACAAACCAATTTATACCTGGGATTAATCTATAAACAAAATTGGTTAGTAATAGTTCGACAAGCAGCTTCTTTTTACCGCGTTAATCTTATGAGAGGAGTATCGGGTGTCCGTCATGTTCATGTTTCTGTCTGCATCACGCGGCCGCGTCTGCGTCACGCTGGCATAATGTATACTATTTAAAATAATTACAATATTTCATTGCAATTCCCTGCGCCATCATTATTGATCGCGTGCGCTTCACGTTATTGATCCCCAGGACACGTGAGTATCAAAATTTGTTTTATACGTATGGCAGTTCGGATAGTTTACGATTAGTTCTGCAACACAGGCAGTCCTGCCCGTTGGTAGACGCCCTTATGAGCGTTCGAGGCAAAAATAGGTAATCCCCTGATAGCCACGTTAATTTTCCTCCCGGGAACCGGCAACACTCGTTCGAAACATGAAGGGCTCATTCCGCTGATGGATGATAGATTGCAACACCCATATTGTGCCGCGCTGCCAGAGCTGAATAATCGCATTACGTTTTGTACTCGTAAGGCCGTTCTTCACCCGAGCTCGTCAGGTTAGTGAATCGCTGTTACGAGGCAACCAAAAGGCCACCAAAAATAGCTTTATTAAAACAACGCATGCGTGCGGTACGGCTGGGCGTACAAGATAAGGATTTTCGAGGTACTTCCATGTCTTCGATAACCGTTCTGCCCAAATTAACGTGTGTTCGTTTTCAAAGTTGCAAACTACAGCCCTGACCATGCAACATCTAAAAAATTCAAAAAATGAGTAGTGCATAAATGGTGTTTGTATTAAACAGCAGGCGAGTAAAGCACTGATTACCACAGAGCAATCACGTGGGTCTTTTTTCGATGTGTCTTTTATATAAGGGCTAATATCGAGAAAACCTCACTTTATTTCCCACGTTGTGGCTTTCTTCTGTCGTGTGTTTTCCAATATAGCTTTTTATTTATGTCCTTTTCATCATCTGCGTCCCTACAAAATGGCAGTAACTTTGCGGAGACTCGTACTGGCAATGCCCCACGACAAATTGAGCTCTTTGTGCGTGGAGTAAAGTGCAACGGGACCAACTTGCAAATGGTCGCTCGCATCGTTAGTTCAAGACGAAGCGGGGAGTAAGCTTGACGCGATGACATTCCGGAACCACACCGGTAACACTTTGTGTGGTGATTATTTCTATACGCCCCATACATTCGTGACGTCAACCTGGACAATCGCATTTCAGTAATGCGTTTTCGCCCACTGTTATCTTATTAGAGGCGAAGCATATCATGGTCGGGGCTATGTCCCTTCCTTGTTGTTGTTGCGCCGTCCACGCCCCCACTGTGTATGCTCGGCTTGCTGAACGCCCGGTGGTCTCTTACCCTTTAATAGCTCCTGGAGCGACAGTGTTGCCGGTGTCTTCCTGGGCTGGCACGACACGAGCATGCTTCCCCTTTAAGGGCTCCTGGAGCGATAGTGTTGCCGGTGTCTTCCTGGGCCAGCACGACACGAGCACGCTTCACGCGCCTTCGACGTTTCATTGTAGTCGGCGGCGGCGTGCGTCGGCGTCTCGGCGGGCCGTGGTTACAAGCAGGCCAAAACCATATGGGGAACCTGCATCGACCTCATCTTCTCAGCAACTTTAGGGTTCATCCACTACAACAGACATTGACTTACATTTATAATCAAAGCGGAACGCCACCCACAGCTCGATGTCACCTACGGTGGACATGATGATGATAATGCCTAAATAAAGACAAACTCATACCGCGTAAAAGGTCTCTCTCGCTCTTTCTATAATGCCTATCCGCTCTAACACCCACCCCTCCAATAAAATTACACCATTTTCCCGTAGGATGCTTTCCCGTAGGAGCCTGTTCCCTCTCTTGTTGCGCCATCCACACCTCCACTGAGCATGCGTGTCTCTCCTCCAGTCTCCCGCTCACCCTACCCACGCGTCGCCTTACTCTGACACCACACACCAACTCTACTCACACCACTAACTTCTACTCTAATTACACGCCAACCAACCCCCCCTATTGCTTTGCATCCTCCTCAGGGTTCCCCCCACGGGAAGATGGTGAAATTTCTTTTCAACTACGCAGATTGTGTGGTATTTTATCAAACTTGTCAACGACATACTTATCAAATGCTTCGGTTGAGGGTCGGTTTCAAGTACAAAAGGGAAGCATTTTTGCGCAATGTTCTGTCCGAAATTGTGTGAATCTATTGGGACTCGCTCCAGAGCTAGAGTAACCTAATGCACTATAACTCTTATTCCAATATAGGTCTAACGGAAACATAGAATATTTGAAACTTGTCATGATCGATGTACAACTAAAAAAAGCGGCAGAGCATCAGACGCGCCGTCAGTTGAAGCAGAAAAACACTTGCGTTTGTGCTTGTGTACTCCCCGTTCCGTCCAGTCTGATGCCCTGTCACTTTATTTCAGATATATCTTACACAAAATGGTACTTAGATTGGCCGGTAGATGACTCTAATCATTACAACGAGATTTATATATTGCTGCAATTAGCTCCGAGTGATGTTGCATAGGTTAGGAAATTCCTGTATCAGTCAACACATTGTGGTCAACAGAGGAAGTTTTGTTAGAGAAAACGGCTATCACTTGTTTCATAAAGACAATTTCGAAACAAATCATATTAAAGATACGTTTTGTTAGATACAAAAAAAATTATTTGAGAAACAAATTTTTTAAGGAACTTATGTCTGTGTGTGTTTGTAGTATAAAGAACATTTGCCTAACCTAAAGTGGAGTTATTTATCCCAACATCTCTGCCGGTTTTCCCATCTTCACGGTAGTGAAAGGCAAGTATTTTTTAGGTTTCTCTCTCTTTGCTATTCCTTTCGTGTGACGTCCCAGCGACGTCGGTCTACCAGACTTTTCCCCTTTTCCTATCAGAGGTACGTGAGGATTTTGTTCAATATCCATGGGGCTGCATTTGCAATTGTGTCTGGTGCACCTGTAACACAAAATCTAGACAACTCACAACTTACTTCTGATGTTGTAAATAGCTTCTATAGCCTGTACAGGAAAAATAAGGGCGTAACAGGAACTTCTGTACTTTATTAGCTACAGTTTGGAAGACCTGTACGCTTCTCGTTTATTTCTTCTTCACAAAATCTGTCCGCATTGAGGTAGAGGGAGCGTTACAATTGACTACAGTGCACCCGCTCTAAACCATGTACGATGTTTATGCAAATTACGCAATAATAGAATACCCAAAACTCAGGGCAAGGTTTCTAGAATGTTTAAATTCGGCCTGTCAAACGGGCGTTCTTTCCCGCATGACAAACACAAGCACGGCTTTGGATCACGGAAAATTAAAATTACCGAGTTTTAGGCCCCATTTCGAAGGGTTCTATTTTACACGTTTGTATCCGCATTTGGCCCCTAATGTATTAGTCATTGGCACGAACAGGCAAACAAAAACAAAACGTTTTTATCCGGGGTGTCTGTCGCCACCTGCACTCCGAGGGTTCATGATGCTATTGAACGGGAAATTATTATGTTGGCAATATCAGAAGAAATATATTCCACTACGGATCTAAATTGATTTGTATTGTAAACGCCCTTTTCGTAGAAATGCTCATACAAATGTAGTGCGGCGTGGACTCATGATGTTAGTCTAACACGTGTATTAAAATAGATCACTGAACTCATTACGATACAAAAATATCACCCCTTATAAAACGTCAGTTTTACTGGGCTGAAAAAGTGTCTGCAGAGGTTTTTTAGCTGCGTAGCTGTTTAAACTTTCTGCTGTCTGTAAGGATTGTTAACAGGAAATTTTGTGGTTCATTTGGAGATGAATAAAATTCGAGGTAAAGTGGCGAGGAGGCAAAGAGCCCACGAGCAAGCGTTGGGAGTGCGCGACTCAAGAGAAAAACGTGTCGCGTGGTGAGAATCGAAACCATATCCCTTACATTATGGAACCGCCGTCTATCCTATTGCGCTATCATCGCACTCGGGGCGCACAGCCCTTCCTTTGAGTCTGTAGCGCGGTCATGGGCTTTAGACTTCGAATTCAAAGTTAGACGTTTGGATTTTGCAGTTTGGCAGTTTGATTTACCTCAGGTTGCGTGAAGAAAGCTTCGCTTTTTCACAATCTTTCTCTTAAGAAAGGAAAGACACAAGAAAAGGGAAGTTCATGTTCAGGAAGGTTACGTGCTGCGATGTTTGCCAAGTATTCGCATCTGAATTCTGAAGGTGGCCGAACTTTTACAGCGGTTAGAGAAGTGATCCAATCCGATTCTTACATTTTTACCTTCACATGCAGCTCTACACGAAATGAGTGCATGGTCTTCCCCACCCAATTATATACGTCAAGTCTCTCCAAATTATGTTTTCTACAAGATTTGCTTTCATAAAAAAATCTGCTGTATTTAGTAGGAAAAAAATGGGCAGGCGATAATCAAAACAGTGTTTTATTATATCAATTTTACCCAAAAAATTCGCAGGTTTACTGAAAGGTGATACAACAGCTTGAAAGTGGCAATCATTTGCAGCACTCGCATCGCACTTACGAAGGAACAGAAACGTTGAAGAGCACATTCTAGAAGGAAGAGAGTACTTATGAAAAAGACAGAAGCGAACCCAAACAACACGTACCTCCATTCAACTCGCATTAGTTAAGGCGGCTCCTTTACCTATCAGCGGAAATTCTTCATATGACAAGATAACCTGAGTCGCAAAATGTATTATAGAGCGTCAGCGTTTCTTCAGTCTTTCAATTCATAAGCATTCATGAGGCCAAAGGCATGCGGTAGCGTAATAAATAATGTGTTGAATATATATATTTTTTTCTGCCTCGTATTCACTAGCCGTTTATTGAACATAAACGAAGAGCACCAGACCTTTTAATAACAAAGCTTTTGTGTCGCAAGCCTTTCTAAGATCAGTTTCCAATTTATCAATATTTTGCTGTGACAAGGCTTCTCACGGCGGAGTAACTGCGCTCAGATGCCTGGCAACTGCAACCTGATCTTTGACCTTCTTACCTGGGAACACCTTCACGACTCTGAGGCCTGATGTTGTTTGACCGCCACAATTCGCATTTATTCTTAAAGCTCGGAACTATGGGCAAGCCTCATAAATTTTAGCAACGCACTTTATACTCTATAGAAGTGCCTGATTTACAACTTTTCAATAATACCATTGATTTATCGCAGGGTTTAACGCGCCGACGCAACGCCGGCGATGAGGCGCGCGTAGTGGAGGGCTCCGGATTAATTTTATCACCTGGGGATCTTTACCGTGCGCCGAAATCTCGTACACACGGGCGTTGTTTGCTTTTCGCCTCTATCAGAAAAGAAGACGCTGCGGCCGGGAATCGAACCCGCGACCTCGTTCTCTGCAGCGCAACGCCGTAACGACTGAGCCATCGCGGCGTGTAACTTTTCAGTAATACATCTGTAGATGTTCAGAAACCGTAATCCAAAATTTTCAGGCGTGTTCCCGTACACATTTCACAAGCGCTTTGTTGCATGAGCCTGCCAGCATTTTTATTATTATGCTGTTGTTAAAGTAACACTGAACCCAACTAGGCCTGTCTGCAACTGAAACTTGCGTTGCATTTCCCAAAGTTCCCTTCGTTCTGAACGAAGTGAAAACAAAAGTGCCAATACTGCAATTTTCAGCAACTATTGCGGCTGAGAACTGAACAGAAAATGTAGGCACAGTAATACAGCAAGACCATCACACTCCCAAGCAACTTAAGAGAACTTTGCGTTGTGTTAGCTCTCATTCTACGTACAACGTACTGAGCCTTTTGCTATTTGTGTACTCGAGTGCCTGAGCCCTGTGTTCTTCTTCGTCAGTTCGTCAGCGGATAAGAAAATTTTTCGGATAACGTTAAAAATATTAGCCACGGATCTCTTATAGGGACGTGCGGAGCAGAGTTACAAGCTACGTTTCAGAACATTTGCGCACCTACTCTCAGTATTCTGTAACTCAGGTATTGTGCATTTGAGAACACGTGAATTGAAAAACCCCTGTTGTATAAAAGAAGCTTTATACGCCTTGCAGGCAGCGTTGTTGGCGATTTAAGATAAATCAATTTGCCAATCTACAAAGATTTCCTAGAAATAATAAATTTGCCGCTACCTCTTCCCTTTACTAAAACGACACGCTTGGATAGGTGCTGATATTATAATTGTCCAACGAATTTTCATCAGAGTGAACTAAATGAAAAAGCAATTTCTCCTAATTTGAAGAATACTTCGAGTACAAACGCTCCAGACCAAACCCAGAATCTTGCAAAAATAGGAATCTACGCTATATCCACCTGGGGAAAACGAATGAGAAATTGGAATTTTCCACGGCCTAATGGTGATCCAGTAAAATGTCGGCTGAAACGTATGCACTATTACGAACATATTAGAAGATGGCCTCTTATGGAAAGAGAGAAGACGTTTGACTGAGCGTTTAGAAAAGAGCAGAACGAAAACTTTCGCTGCTATTCAGACTACACTGAAGCGCAAAATGCGTTGTACCGGAAGTAATCATTGAGACGAGTTCGCCGGCAATTGACCACCAGGTGCCAAAAGAATAAAAAGGAGACAGAAATGTAGCTGAAGGCGCCATACTGCGGAACCCGTCCCCCTTGTCCGAGCGTACTTTTATTGATTTCTAAGCTGAACTGCTCATCTCGGCTTTTTGCAATTACGTAGCAAAGAAAATGAGCAGAGAAAGCGAAAAAAGCTTGAGCACCCAGACTTAAAGAGCCGTCGCCTAATTCCTTCAGTGCATTATCCGTGAATAGAAACCTACTTTGATTTGATGATTTTTTGTGAAACGTCGACTCCCCCCCTCATGTGGGTCTTGTTGGGCTGGGTATGCGGGGTAAAACAATCCCACCTACAACCAGAGTAAAGTAGCATCTCCGGAGAGCCGCACATACAAAAAATAATACGTATGCATATTGAGTGAAAGTTGCACAATAACCTTTTTTTTTGGCACAGAGAGCAAATGGTAGTCTGGCCTGACACGCTTTGTTTTCGCAGTAGAATACAGGATGCGTCAAGATACACCTGATACTGAATGTGACAGGATTTTGTTTCAGTAGAAAGTAAAAGTAATAAAAAAAATGGCCACAGAGTTGGACAATTCCACAAGAATGTTAGGCAGGATAGAGTGAAAGCCTCGGGCATATCACGGCACCATTTGTCGGCTATTTCACTAACGCGTACAGTTTAAAATCACTAGGAAGTGTGAAATGAAGCTGCTCAGCAAAGGCAGTCACGTGCATTTGGAGTTTTGGAAAGTTGGTTGCATGTTGTCTGTTGGAGGTGTGGGTTTGTTAAAAAAGGGGCGTCCGTCCCACATGTTAACTCGGAAAGGTTTCCCCAAATCCGCCGTAACTCTCTTTGATAGCACAAAGAGAAGCTGTATTTCCAGCAAAGCTTTATACGTGTCTGTTTTTTCCCTGTATGGTTCGCGAAAAAACAATAGCAGAATATATTTTTACCCTCTCCATAACAAATGCTTTGTGTTGCTTTTTTGATGTGTCGGCTGGTGTTTTCCCCGTCCACACGCGAGCACGTTGAAGGGCATTCCAGAGCCACATTTTGGCCGGTGCATTTCCCGTCAACGCATGAACGCATAACTGCTCGCCGCTTAATGCGTGCACGGGCGTGTGTAGGCCTGTGTGTGTGTGGGGGGGGGGGGGGAGGGGGGGGGGGCTGTAACGAATGGTGTGCACGTGCAGCCGAGCTTCGTGCTCATCGATGACATGCGTCTAGTGCTGACTAGAGTTTTCAGCATGGATATCTGACGGCCCGACTTGACTTGCAGGCTGTGCTCTGTGGTAGATTCAATTTGGTGTGTGTGTGTGTTACACATGCCTGCGAGATGTTTACGACGAAGGAGGGAAACCGCCACGCCCATGTTTTTTTTCCCGCTAGTTTTTTCCCAGCTTCGAATTTACATTCAGCTAGTTAACTATTAAGTATGGTTCCACGCTAAATACAACCATGCGTGTTTTGCTTTGTGCACTCCTTGGACTGAACCCATCTTCGCAGGCCATTGTTCTTGACATAGTGGAAGGCCACTAAGTATTCGTTCAAATATAGACATACATTTTTAATCTAAGCTTTAATGCTTTTTACAATCATGAGGGCGCTCACTGCTTCCATATATTTTTTTTGTATTGTAAGCCCACTGCTAACGAAATTACTCACTTTGCTGGCCAGGCTAGCTCAAGTGGTTCTTAAAAACGCACTCTATCCGGGTGTGTTCCTTTCCGACTTCATGCACGCCGACATTGTTACTGCGACTCAGTGAAATGGTACGCGCGCGTAATCGGTGTCAATCAGCGCGAATATGCTGTGTTTGGTGGCCTAAGTTCTACCCATTATGTCAGCTCTACTAGCGACAGTTTCATGAAGTAAATACTTTAGGCGAACAAGTTGCGTTTCCCCTATTCCCGTGACTCTGTTCTCCTGCCTATCACGGGTGATTCAGAATAGGCATCGGAAAACATTTTCTTAGGTATGCGGCTTTGCGAAAAACTGCGACCTCCTTCAAAAGCCTATGAAAGAATGCTTCAACTTGAAAACATTGTGAAAGAAAGGTTACATTTGTAGGTGTCTTACTGTTTGGCTGAAGAAGTCACATTTATTTTTCAGCTTTGCAAAGCATGGCAGGCCTGCATACATACATATAGGCCTACATACAATACATGAGCGAAAAAATCCTCCGTGTCGAACCTAACCGACCACCAAAATGCGCAACGTTGGGTTATGTGCAAAACTATTGCCACTCCTCCCTTCTCGTTGCTCACACGGGAATAATCAGAGCTGCAGACCGTGTCAAGGTTGCCACTGATGACTGCGGCAGCAATCGGGAAGCCCACGAGGTGCTAGAAGTGACCGCTTTCTCGAATAAAGCCCTAAGTGGTGCGGTCAATGACAGAGCTTGAATCCCTTGGGTGGCCTTCGAACGCGGAGAGTTCCTGCCGTGGTGTTTACGTTTCCCCTCATGTTTACTTGCCCCATTCCTTCTGTGACAATACTATTTGCTTTACTCTCTGCACGAGAGCATTGTTCTTTACCGAGCGATGGTGCCCAACGGTATGAGTGTATCTGACCTCCAGTATGTTTGTAAGGCTTCGTTCTCAGCCGGGGTGCTTCTCACTTCTTTCTGCATTAAGTTGTTAGGCGCTGCTGGATTGATAGATCGTGAGCAACTCTAACCAGCGTTCTTTTCTGGAGTATATGTTGCTCGTGAGGGAGCTTGCTTGACACAGTGTTTCGCAGCGGAGGAAATGAGACAAGTATGACGGCCACATGTTGGCAGGGGCCTGCGAAGATTTTGCATTCGTTTTTTACTGCTTTTTTTTACGTATCAAGACTATTGTTCTTACATTGCCTAACTTTCAAAAGACATAGCCCTTGATACTCCGTTTGCGAAAGCTCTACCTGTCACCGTGTCTTTGTGGAAATCCCCCATGGTAAAGTTGTAAACTCTGTGGTAATTACTAATGAATAAAAAGTGCCTTAGGAAAATAATATGATACAGGTATAACTCTGTTTCTACGGACCTATCATGCTTTTAGATATTTATTGTAGGAACCCCCTCTGCGAATATGCTTGGACACTTGCGTATGTTTACGTGCGAAAGTCGAAGCAGTGCGACCGGCGTATCTTGTGGTTCGCGCACCCCAGAAAGTCGTCACGCCTTTACCATTGCGGAGAACTATGCGTGGGGTAGCAGATAAGTTTTTATAGCCAGCGTGCGAGCACGCCCGGGGGCATCTTTCTTCCACAGACAGCTGCTGACGACTGCACCGGACAACACAGCCGCGGAGCATGAGCCACGAGCGTGACCCTGCCGAGCTTGGACCTTCTGCAAAGACCCCCGGGTCTTGTAAGGTCATCTCAGGCACCGGTCAACCGCGCACGAGCTTAGTGACGCGGGAGCCGCTGTGGGTGGCACCGCTCTTCACGCCCGGTTTCTGACGAGACACCACCGGCGACAGCAGCTCAGGGCAGCCAGCGCCGGCCGTGAACACGCCACGGCCGATACTCGAAAAGGACCACCCTGTTTTTGAAGATGGCACCTGGCCCCGGTTTTCAGCTGTCAGGCATCAATTGTTTAGAGAGGAGAATAAACCGCTGTTTTGTTGAACCACTGCATGAGCGTACGCACCTTGCCAAAAGTAGCACGGCTGAAATGCTTCGGTATCTAAAGCTCACAGCTTGAAACGAGTATGACTTTATGCAAGACCAATTATGAAGCAAATTATATATCGCAATGCACCGGTATCTGCTAAAAGATTTAAAAGAGGACATTGCATACGGTTCGTATTTTTATACAGTGTGTGCAGCCTGGAAATATTATCTACTTCAGCAGTCACTTGTAACCTCTTTTTAGTATATTGCTTGGAAACATGTCGGGGTTTGTTTTCTTCTGCTAAGTCATCTACCAAATCTGTTTGTGTGTACAAACTCGTGTGATAGCACTTCCTACTGGAGAACGAGCTAAAAAGGACCCTGCAACACGTTTTTAACTTTTTGTGAAATCTTAAATGCTTGCAGAACGTCGTCACATAACATGCACAGTACTTAGATTAGGGAGTCGCAATGTAACTCAGCTAAAAATTACTGCTCTATGCCCATCAGATAACTTGCAACTCTTTCAAAAGAATTGTGTGTCTTTGCCGGTCTTGGCGTTCTTCGACGGCTCGAATTAGGTCACTACTTCAGTTGCAGCAATGAACGTTTTTCGATAGCAACTTAAAAATAAAGCCACAAAAACAAAGCAGAAATGGAAAGCGTATCTTGTGCGACCAACAAATCACGCAGTGCGGCTCCGTGCAGGCGATAACAACAGCTTTCGCAGTGGTTCCAGACACAAAAGAAAGAGTTCAACGTTAATCTAAAGTGTTGCAGGGTCCCTTTAAATTCACCAGTCAACGTTTCCTTTTTTCAAGTCGGAAAGCACTGCAACAGGGGAAATGAATTACCAGTGGGAGAAATGTATATACTAATCGCGTAATACATTAACAACGAACAAGCAGTCATTTTGGAAACCAAAAACAGAACAACGAATACGTGCACGTTTTCTAAACTGAACGGGTGTCACTGTACATTCCTCCTTGAGCCCCCGCGACCAGCCATTGGTGTGAGAAGGTGTACAACCATGCAAAGTGTCCTCCCACTGCTCAAGAGCGGAAATTCTTGCGCTATGAATGCTTTATTAGAACATAGAGCCGGGCGTGATGGCTTTAGTTCATATTTAGAAAGGCGCGGAAAGAGACGGACGAAAAACCGCGGTATATACAAAAAGGGCGCCTTGTTTGTGTATACGTCCGTATTTCATCCGAGTATTCGTGCGCCTTTGCAAACATGAATGAATGCTGTAATAAATGATATCTGAAACAGTTTGACATCATTCAAAATGTCAGCAAGAGACCATCATTCAAGATGGTTATATCAGAAAGTGGCGCTTTTTTTAAACTTCTTGCTTATGACAACTTAAACTTCCAACTTGAATTCCCTGTGGGCGCTAGCTCTATTTTGTTGCTGTTGCAGGCTGCACGCGTGAAATATATTTTGTGTTTCCCGGAAACTTTTGCAAGTGTATTTTAGAGAATTTCTGTTGATACACCATAGCATATCTGCTGATAAAAGTTACTGATACATCATTCTTGCCATGGAACCGGCCCCGTTTGGCTATATCGAAACAAAGATACCTCCCTGCAAATATTATCACCAAGTAAATTGAGAAACGTCGTTCCTACTTTTTTATATTTCCGCGAATTATAGGGACTAAATTTTCGTTTTGTAGTTGCGTGATCGAGTAGCTCTTTCTACTTCGCGTCACCAAACAATATAGGTATTTTCCGCAGCCGTAGCACAATTCGAAGGCCACCATAGGTGCGGTCAACACATCGACATGCTGCTGCACACATTCTAGCGCTGCGCTATTTTTACTGCGCGTTGAAGTATTGAGAAACAAAGAAGTGGATGTATGACAATTCCGTGTTAGTTCTTTGTCAAGCCTGCATCGACAATGTTGTTGCGACCAACGCTTCCACGCCCATATAAAATTGGTGACGTAATTTGTAGTTACAACCTCCCCAAGAAAAAACTTTCGGACCCTTTGTTTCTTATTCAATCGTGCACCTCTCTGGCCGAGAGATATTCGGAGAACCACAATTTTTTTAACAAAATATACTTTCGAAAACTGTCATCATAATTTCACCAAGGAATTTCTTAAGCTTTACTTGCAATTACCGACGGTAATTAGTGTCTATTGTTTATCTCACTGCGTAGCCGTTAGACGAACCCCTCACTCGTGGCTAAAAATTTTGGCAGAGATGTTTTTTTGTGAACAGTAGTTTATATTTTACAAGGAAGTATGCGTGCCACAAACCAGGATCCGGCTATTCTCTGGCGACGTTACTGTAGCCCTGCATTGGTAACCACAAAAAGACCCTAGAAAAATATACCTCGCCGCGCACCGGGGTCAAGGAAAACCACAGAAGCATGAGTAACACAGGGCAACTCGTGACACGATTTTCTCGCCATTCATACGCGTTGTCCCAAATAGCCCCTGTCATGGTGGTGAGACTATCAGAAAAAATATAAAAGACAAGTTTCTTCGCAACCGCACGGCTCAGCGTCTAGCACTCTGTGTCACCGAGCGGAACCCAAACTACTTCCGCTAGCAATGTCAGCCCCCAATCATCCGCTCGCCCCGAGGCACCAAAGCGAAAGGAGTGACGTAGATTCGGGAACATTTGTTTCCGGAACCATTTGAGGAGCAGTGCGTGAGGCGACGCCGCCTCATTTCACGTGTTCTCCGGAAGCTTAGATAACTTTCACACGCAGGTTTTTTGTGGTTGTTTCGCTTGCCGCGAAAAAAGAACTAAAGCTGTCTTGAAAGAATCCAGAGCGTATTCGGGTCACTGGATTGGCCTGTTCCTCACTGACAGTGCGTAGCAAACTGAGTCAAACTTTCCCGTCCCTGAAACCATCGCAGAATCGATGCAAAAGAGAAAATCTGCCATGTTAGCAGCGAAATAAAAGTTGTCACGGGGCTCAGAATACTGCAGCCGCCTAAGGCACATAGGTCAACTTTTTCATTATTTTGGGGTTATTATTTTTTGGGTGTACGAGTAGGTCAAGTTACCCGTCATTGGTGGAAATGAATACCGGTACAGCATTCTGTGAACGAAACAGCATTGTAGTTACGTACGTCATTAAAAAAGTACATTGCCACTCTGACCGCGTCCACCACCCATTGGCTGCTTATCCAAGAAAGACGCTCACCCTTGCCCATCAGAATTCTTTATTTATCAAAACCGCGAAAGACGAATGATCTTCCCGCCGGCGCCGTCGTCCACTCCAGTCCCATCCGTTTTAACGAAGACATCGAAGCAATTCTGTGATGACTTTCAATGCACTGTAATATTAGTGGATGCCCACCCTACTTGTAACGCCTCTAGGGCCTTTAAGTCATCGTGGATAAACAAACAAACAAACAAACAAACAAACAAACAACAACAAACAAACAAACAAACAACAAGCAAACAACAAATAAACAAATAAATAAATAAATAAATAAATAAATAATAAATAAATAAATAAATAAAGAAATAAATACAATAAATAAATAAATGAATAAATAAATAAAAATAAATAAATAAATAAATAAATAAAAATAATCACATAAATAAATAAATAAAATAACGACTAAATAAACAAAAACACTTCAGAATGTAGGCACATATAGAAAAACGGAATAATCAGAAAAACGACAACAACAAACACATCGGAAATTTAAAGGCTTCATGCTCCAGTTGCCTTTACAGCTTGTCGAACGAGTTCTTGAATAAAATTGAAGCAACGAACTAGAAATTTAACCAGTAAAGGTGGAGCAACGACCAATTGATGCGTTAGATTTTAAAATACGAAGCACTATTTCACGTGTAGTGCTCCTTTGTTGCAACTTAAAGATTCATAGAGATTATCTCTGAGGCCTCTAGACACCCGATCGGCTGCTCCGCAAGGAGATTAATTTGCGCCGCGCGAACAGGAAGAAGCGGCAGCACCCCCTCCTTCCCGTTCGTAATATCATTAGAAGAGAGCACTCAAAACCAGTTTTGAAGTGGTGTTCCTGGGCCGCCCTAACGGGAAAGAATAGGTCGTAGAGTGCTTATGAAGTCTGATCTTGAGCTCCTCGTCGAGTCAGATATAATGGTGTTTCCCAAGCGACCACCACCCACATAAGCGATCCCCTGGAGGGGCAATGGCGTCGTGGAACAAAGACGGGCGATTAGAAGCAACGGCAGCTTTTTGCGGGCGACTCTGTGAGACTGCAGGGGAAAAAACTTCGCGCATTGCAATAGTGGTACCACCAAGAGTCTCAAAAGAAGACAGAAGAAATTTAAAAATAAAAACTTAAAAACTAAACCATGAATTTTTTAACGCTCGTCTACGGAAACAGGGGTGCACGCGAAGATTGGTCTCAGTGACAACAAAAGGAACCAAGATGGAACCACAGTGACAGCGAAACAAAAACATGAACACCTCTGCCAAAGTCAAAATGCCGTGCCCCAAATGAGAACTAAGTATCATCGATCGCCCAAAACGAAATTATTTCATTCCGTTAAGTTTTACCCGAACACAAACTCTGTGTATATGTGATTGCAGATCATTTTTGTGCGATTATCTGTGACGTGTAAATTTTTAAATGCCTGCCTGCTTTCCATGGAGCGAACCATGCGCGGTCTACCCGTGCTGCACTAGAAGATGAACTGCCCGACGGGAGCGAGCGACCGCACCTGCGATTTGACGTGATGCGAGCGACGACGCTGATCGGTTCTCATTGTGGCTTAATATAGCACTTGCGCCAGCTGCGAACGGCGAGCATGAGCTGCGTCCGAGAAGGAAAATTTCTGAGAGTGTTTTACGTGTAATTCAATCTGCGAGCACACCCAATGTGTGTAATTGAATCTATCAGCACATGTGCACATGGCCCATCCAACACTTTATCCGTGGCCAATCACTTCGAGTGGGCGTATGTTTCAAACACTTTAGGGGAATCGTCGTTGTCATCATTACTGCCGTCATCATCGTCGCAATTAAAGTACGTGAATAAAGATTCAGAGCATAATGAGCCGTTTTACGTGATATTTATTCTTTATGAGAAGGTGTTTGATTCAGTTCACACGACCGCATTGATTGACGGCTTAAAGAAACAAGGAATACAAGAGACCTGGCTAACACTCCTAGAGGGCATATATAAGTAACGCACGGGCGGGATTTCCTTCACAAACACAGTGATAAATTCCCAATCCCTAAAGGGAGTGCGACAAAAAGATACCATCTCAGCACAATCGTTTACAGCATGAATGGAAAGTGTATTTCGAAAGCTTGACTGGGAGAACATACGCTCACGGATAAACGGGGAATACTTGAGTCATTTGAGGTTTGCAGGCGACATAGCTTTGCTCAGTGAATCTGCAGAAAAGCTCCAAATAATGATTGATGATAAGAAAGCAAGAACACCCAGTGTGTACCAGATTTCGGAGTACGATAAAGATCCCCAGGTAGTCAAAATTATTCCGGAGCCATCCACTACGGCGCGCCTCGTCGCCTACGTTGCGTCGGCGCGTTAAACCCAACAATCAATCAACTTGGTACCCGGCTATCCAAGGCAAACAACCCCAGAATGTATGCGCTGATGCAAACCCGAAAAATAAACACGAAAGAAACGAATTACCCCGTGAGAAACCATGACAAACCACAATTTTTTTATTGTGTACCTACGTCGACTTTTGAGGCAGTTTTCTCTGGCTCACCGCATCGAATTCAGAGGGAAAAGATGTCATTTTCGTTGTTACGTTCTTTATCAGCTTAGTTATTTTTATACTGATGCTACAATTTGTTTTGGCGAATATTTATGCTAAGATGAACAGCGTGGTTGATTGCCTCTACCACAGTGGCTTTTTTTGCGTCAACCATTTATGCCCCTTGCAGCGTCTCTCTGTTGTAATAAAGGTACCATGCAACAATCGAGAAAGGTCGTCCGCCCTCCTGGAGGTAGTTATTACTAGCAAAACATTACGCAGTAATATGGGCCAGATAATATCCTCTAAATATGAGAACAAGGCGAGATGTTGCATCAAATATGGCACACCACATTTTGGTTGGGGAGCATAGTAGTTTGAATGAGAAGAGCCAACATCACTTTAAGTTTTACTTCCCTTCTGGCTTATTTGTTCACTGATTGCACTGAAACTGTTTCCGTTTATATAAACAACAAAATAATCCTTTACTGACCAAAATTGCTATCCTGCAACCAGTACCAAGCTTTCAAATTTTTTTCTTCTGGAAGAAATTCATTTTTATTTATAAATACGGTAAGGCTTCTGAGGCTTTTACGGGAAGTGTACAAACGCTCCACACTACGAACACGGGTACAAAAACGCTTCCACTGCGCATCGGTACACACTGGACGATAAAATGAAGAGGCAAACTCTACATATTAACCGCGTCTTTCTCAAACCAGGTAAAAACAAAAAGAAAAGCCACCGCTTCATCACTTGCGCGTACAGTAGTGGCAGAACTAGCAAATAAGGAAAATGGGTGGGTTACTATGAGTGCTAGTTGCATTTGCTGCCCAGAAAAAAAAAATATCTGGCCTACGAGAGTGCGCGCTGGGAGTGTCGAGACCAGTTTGGGCAGTTCAAAACCTGTTTACAGCTTTGAAGTAAAAAATGCAAAAAAGCTGACACTAACGCAAAAGTATTGACGGTAGCGAAACTGTACGCCACCTTCACGACCATCACGATGGTTTAGGTCCGCGATAGCAGCCGGTTTGCTTCTACGCTGCCACAACGACCATGTTGTAAGTGCATTGTCGTGTTGTCTACTGTTACACGTAGGCGTCCTTAATCTCGAGTAGTACTGCCGCGTAATCGGTATGGTTATTCGGTAATCGGTATGCCTCGATATGCAATCGGTATGGCTCGACGTTCCCGGTACCGCTAACGCAACTTGGCATGTTTCCGTTGAACGGATTCGTTGCTCTTTCCCCTCTTGGTGCTTTTATCTGTTACCAGGTGGTTTGTGTTGGCTCTCTCTACTCGTTTCCGTTCTCGAACCCCAGCGCGACGAGTCTACAGGCGAGCGGCCTAATCATCAGGCGTGCGGACAACACGTGGTCGATCCATCACTGCGACTTAGACGCCGCAATTCTAAGATTGTTATACTAACTCCTAGCGCATGCGAATGACGAACGCACAGCCCTATATCGTCGGCGAAGCCATAATAGCGAGTGAAGTGAGCAGTGTGAGTGTGGTAAGGAACGTCTTGCCACGAATGCGGCGAACGCTGCAGTTTTTTTCCGATATTTGAATCTCTCAACGTGGGCATGCTCGGCTTGGCTGCATGCGCTGGCGACTCCTGGCAGTCGTCTCGTGGCACGCACACGCGAGTGCTTAGAAGTTTCTTGTTTTTGTAACTGCCGGGCGGTTTCCGCGAGAAACGCGCTCGTGTGCGCTCGGAATTTTTTTGGTTCTTTCGACTGCGGACAGGAAAAACAATGATTGGGTGCAAAGCTGCGCCGTTAAAAACTGCATTCAAGAGAATGTCTCGATGCACGGTGCAAGTATCTGCGCTACGCTCTATAATGGCGCCAAAACGAGGAGTGCCTTACACAGTGATACACACAGGCAAAGAACTTTTCAGCAACAACAACGAAAAGAACTCTTAATGCTCTCGACTTCTGCTCCACTTCATATTTTTTTTCTGCAAAATATTGCTTTGTAGTCATTTCTTCTTTTTCTGTCTTTTAAATTGGAATGGAGTTACCACCTCTACATCTAATTTTATGGTGGTCGGACGCTTGACAACTGTGTCTGGATAAAAGGGGAGAAAGAAACAACGAATCGCGTTGATAAAACCTTGCACAATGTGAACAAAATGTGCCGCAGCATTCACAGAGAAGGCGCAGTGAAAGTCATGGCAACATGCTATACATATACAGCGGAAGGAAACAAAACTTGCGGCGTAGAGTGCCACTGAGAAACCCAGAAAGCGGGCATTTGTACGAAAGAAAGGAGCCTAAGAAATGGGATACGCCGCCACCAGCTACAACATTTCTGTAAGGTTTCGTCACTAAATCATTGAGATTTGCGGCTTTTATTTCAGGGAAGCTTTTCATTCGGCTCAGTGTAGGGCTCCATGCTCTCCTTGAACATTCTTGTAACCCGTTCGTACAAGGATGACACCAAAGTTTTAGATGCGAAGCATCTCATGCTTGGGGCTGTGTCCCTCCCTCCCTCGTCGCTGTCCGCCGTCCGCAGCCCCACTGCGCATGCCTGGCCAGGCACTGCTGATGATAGTTGTGGCAGGATGCCCCTATGGATTGGCCAACCAAACAATCCTTCACTACATAGCTTCGCGTTCAACCACCGTCATCATCTTCCCGTAGGGGAACATTGAGTAGTATGCGAGGCATTCCTCCTCTCCTCCCCGACGATCCTCTTCTCTCCGGCATTCCTCCTCTCCTCTCCGTGATTGCACAATGAAAGGCAACACCCGCGGCTGCGGGCGCGATAATGCGAAGCAACTTAGGGTTAGAGACGCGACGGTAGCCGCTGCATACTCCGCTGGGGGCGCCACTGTAGCTACGCGGTATAAATGACGCCCGCACGTGCTCCACTCCCCCCCTTCTCCTCCCGCAAAGGCGCGATCCAATTGAAAACTAATGGGAACTTGAGTCGACCCCATGGCTGTTTCGCAACCTACTCAGGGTTCCCAAACGGGAAGATGGGGAAATTTTTTTAGAAGCCATAATTATCTGTACCAATGTTGAGCTTTTTATGCGCAGATGTCGATCACAACGAAACTGAAAAAATGTTAACAAAAAGAGTAAACACATTTAAAGAAGCCGCTTCGGGCATTCATATACTGGCAGAAACCGAAGTGCCAAATGGAAGTAGCAGGGAAAACATTTGTCTCGGGCCGACCTGTTTTATTTTCAATAATTTTTTCTCTTTGTGGGCAATGAGGGCATGAAAGAGCTCACGGTACGCCAAGCATCATGTATCTATTCACGCTGTAGACCGCAAACCAAAACGTTAGTGCTGCGAAGTGCAAACCCCAAAGTTTCTTTGGTTATTCTAGAAGAGTGCTGCACACCACCACAACACACCATACTCCCATTGTACGATTGGACTACCAAGAAATCTATCACGAGAAGGCTTCACGTTCAAGCATCGTCTTTCTTAGACGGAGGGATGCTTGATTTTATGTTATGCATTACACAGATGGCAAAGTTTTGTTCTTCCCAAGGATTGCTTTATAACTTCTAAAGGCAAATCCAAGTGACAGCTTCTCCACGCAACTCTAAATTGGACCGCCTGGAACTGCCAAGCTCAGGCTCAAGGCTTCATGCAACGCGCGTTGTAATGGCTTAGTAGCCAATAATTTTGCAGCTCAGTACGGCGAAGTATAGATTGATTCTCAGACACAGCGGCTGCTTTTACGATAACCGCAAAAATTCAAAGCGCTATTCTCTATAATATTACAGCGCACGTAAAGATCCCAATGTGGTATGCGTTATGCGGTCCCTTTCCACGGGGGCGCAAATTAGTGAAAATGTAGCGAAGCGAGGGAAATAACATAAATTTTGTAATGTACCCTGTAATCTGTATAAATGCGGGTGATTCCCTGTACAGTGTGAGAATTAAAACAAAATGTGTCAAATCTTAGCGCCGGAGTTTGAGGAGCCTCATCTGACACTAAGGTGAGACAAACAGGACCTCGAAAGCCGAGATTGTTGTCCAAGGGAAAAAGACACCACGCAACGCCCACTAGGCCTACTTTGTAGGCCTAGCTCTTTGGAACATCAACCGAGCCGCCGCCGTGTGACCATATGTGACGCGCTATCACCGCCCGCACCCCATATCGCTGACATGGAATGCGACCAGCTCAGTGGGAGCACTATTCACCCTGAGAACCCGTGGATCCAGCACAAAAAAAACCCAAGCCAACCAACGTCGCGGTCGCCCAAACAAGCGCGGTCACCCATGAGCACCGACAACCGGCCACGCCGCCCTCCAAGACGGTTGCCCGTGATCCGCCTCCGAGACCACCAACAAACAACTATACCATCATCTTCCGTCCGCGCGCGGGGCTCAGCCTCGATAGGCTGACCACTACACCACTAACACAAGCTTTTGCAGCTAAATGTGAACTCGACCTGCCATCCTTCTATACAAAAGTGACCCTTCTTGTGAAACCGGCTCAGAATGGGGGCGTCGCAAGCATTACGCCCGACCCTGACCTTGCCATCACACTCGAAAACATACAACAGCTTCAAACCTTAACAGTGCTTTGCGAATTTGCCACGTATATGAAGCCTCCACCCGGCACCTGCCGGAATGTCATCCATGGCCTGGAAGCCACCGCTACGGGCTCAAACCTCCCCGACTATCACCTAGGAAACCAGCCGGTCCTCATCCACGCACGAGTGATGGGTCACACCCGCTCGGTGCTTCTGAATTTCCAAGGTAACCACGGGCCCTTCTACGTAAAGGTCCCAGGCAGCACAGGACTGTTCGGCCTGACTCAAGCCGGTGTACTTTGGCCGGTGATTTTCTGCCCGGCCTTTCTCCGGCAACCATGTTCGGCCCGTGTCCAAATGTGGGCCTTTTGGCCGTATACGGCCGTACTCCCATCACTGTCCAACGGCCAGTGTCCGTCGGCCAGTCGACCGGCTTACGTTCATACGGCCAGATTCCAGCCGTAGGGCTCCGGCCATCCCAAAGCCACCCGTGTGCGGCCGAAGTACGGCCACCGGAGGACAGCCGAGATGCGGTCGTCGGACTCCAGCCGGACTAAAGCTGCCGGAAATTCGGCCGTGCTACGGGCATTGTAGTTCAGCCACAGTACGTTAACTGTACTGAGGCCGGTGGACGACCACTGCATGCAGCGCAAGCAGATGACTCAATCGCGCTGTACAGCAGCACAAACCCACCATTTTGGGTCCACTGCACCCACATCAAAGTGAGCCCGCGCGCAACCACCAGCCGTCCAGCCTTCAGCGCAGCCTGGCTTAATTATCAGCGTCAGTTTACACCAAAATTAATTTATTCAACAGTGCTCACAAATGGTCGTTCCTTTAATTGCTGTGCCTCTTTTACTGTCGAATACAGCAAATATTCATTTCTTTGCAGAGCTGGAATAGATGTATTGTCCAGGTCCTGATATCTTCTGTGGGGCGGCTTACCTGTAATAAACAAGGAAGGATGGGGGGGGGGGGCGGAAGGCGCATACTTTAGTGGGTTGAATTTCACAAAGATGAAAGTGCCGCTTTTAGGCAATTTCTTTTAAGACAATACTTTCATGCTCTGACTAAATCAACTATTTTTACAACAGCTGCTTGACCAGTTTTTTTGTATATAAAACCGGTGCGAATGCCTTTACGAAGCGGTTCGGTACTCCACAAAACACTCAGCAGCATTCAATATAATTTACTTCACACAAAAAGTATGTCCAGTATTTGCCCATTTTTCTTGCAAAGAAATTTTCTACTCGATCAACTTTTCTGATGATCTTTCACAGGGCTGATCCTAGAAGAGATCAAAGAAGTACTTTCAGTTTCAATATATTTTTATGTTGTTTTCATGAGTTACGTGCACACTCCTTAATAGTCCAAAAGAACTTAATTTTCCTCTAAAGTCGTACTACGTTAAGAAAATTCTAGACGTGTTGCGAATGACGCCCTTCTTCAGATGGCTGCAGTTGTATCCCTCTGTGTTCACGCAAGGAAAGGCGTAAGACAAGAGTTTCATATTTTCTTTCAAACAAATAACTTAGCAATTGTAGTATTCATACAGCAAACCTTGCATACTGCAACGAATAAAGCAATAAATATTTCATTGGTCAAGTTTGAATGCGTAGGGTTCTCAACCCGTCGGAGGCGAACTTGCGGCTCCGCAAGTTATTTATTTATTTATTTATTTATTTATTTATTTATTTATTTATTTATTTATTATTTATTTATTTATTTATTTATTTGATACCTGCTTGCCCTTGCATGCATTACAGCAGGGAGATACATAACACTAAGCATCAAATATGAGACCAAATAACAAAATAATTCTACAAAGCGCGGTGAAAATCGTCATTATTAACAGTGGATAAAATCATACGTGGAAGATAATTACACTCTCATCTTGATCTAAAATAAATGAATCGTGCAAGACGTCACCTTAAAGGAAAATTAATAATTTGCTTCAAGCTAGCGATCCCACTTTGGGATATGTAGAATGGCGCTTGGATATACTTCTCCCCTTCTATTCCAGTTTACGAATGATAGATATTACGAAAAATTTCAACCTCAGGTTTCGTCTATGATCTTTCCCGTCTTACCATTTAAGTTTACTTTTACTTTCCCTCATCCTAAGTTGACAGTGCCAATACCTAATACGAATCGCACTGCCCTATTCTGTATGTTTTCGAGCGTATCAACCAGCTCTTTGCTGTAGGGATCCCAGAAAACACATGCGTACTCCTACATTGAGCGCACATGAGTGAAATACGGTTGTTCTTTTAAGTTAGGTGGAGGTTCGCTGAAATTTTATCTCGGAAAGCCAAAAACACGTGCAGCCGTAACTTTTATGTTGTGAACGTGCCTATTTCTCTAACAACTCGTTAAATAAACTCCTCGTTATTTATATTCCCCGGCCGTTCTTAAAGCAGTGTAATTTACTGTATACGCATTCAATTGGAATGAAGGTTTTCTTGTAAAGTTGACGTTAACACACTTTTTAAGATTCAACGACTTTCTGAATCAGCACACCAGGATGTTATTAATTTGAATCATGCTGCAAGTATTCGGAATCACGTTCATTCGCTATAGTCCTGTAAATTACACAGTCATTCGCGAACATTTTTAACAAAGATTTGAGGCCACACAAACAAAAGAGGGCCCGCAACTGAGCCTTGGGGAATTCCTGAGGTCGCGGGAACATATCCGGACGAACAACCATTGAGAGCGACCAACTGCTGTCTTAGAGAGATATACTCGGCTATCCATGCAATAACCGATTCATTCAGTTTATTGCCCGCAATGTACTAACAAGAAGGTGATATGAAACACCGTCAAATGCTTTTTTGCCGCACAAGAAAATAGTCAGCTACTTTAAGCTTATCTATTGCTAGAGCCAAATCGTGCGTGAACTCAACAAGCTGCGTTGAGCAAGAAAAACCCGACGAAATCCGTGTTTGCTAGGATGCTGGCGATTATGTTTAACCAAATGAGTCATATCCCAAGTGTAGCTAATCTCAATTTCAAACACCGCAACTAAATTAACATCCAGGCTTCGTCATTCACAAGGCTCTGTTGTTATGGCAAATTCAAAATAACACTTGTTTCTAAATAGGCAGTCATAAAATCCCATGAAGTAACATAGTGCAGGGCACGAAGTTGAGCCTACCAATGCACGAGCTTAGCCTCTTCTACGTTTATCACAAACAATATAGTGCACATTGTTTTCGCAGTATTATTGTGAGAAGAATAGCCGGAAACTTGCGCTTTTGCGCGCCCTTGCCTTTCTTTGGTGGGGAGTCCTTGACATGGCGCCGGTTGAGCTCCTGCGTGGTGGCCGCTTGCTCGACACCCTTTAAGGCCACTTATTTTGGTGAACCACCGCCATCTCGGGTCGGACATCGCTGCCGGGTCGATGTCTCCAATGGTCTCCATTTCTTGAGGGGGCGAATAGCCTCGAGCTGATGCGTCGACGAAGCCGACGGGCGAGGCGTTGTAGCGGCTATGACTGGCGAGGCTTAGCTCACCCGTCGGTGTGGCACAGTCTTCTTGTGGCAATAAATGGCATTTCGATGGCCTAAACGTTTCCCTGGTAATGTCCAGTGAGTCCTTGCACCTTGCCCGTTCACCTAGAACACTCATTACTGTTTGACAAACGTAGTTCGTTCATTTAAAACGTAGAAACACCGAGCGGATGAAAAACGTGTCTGCGCCATTCGACTCCCTAACGGCTCTTTCTTCACCCAGGGAAAAACCGGTCCTACATCGGCGGGTCTTCTTCCAAGCACGTCTGTGCATGAATTCTCGGCGCCCAGACGCGCGCCGTTGTTCGCATAATGACGTATAACCTGATACCTTACGAAGGCCGGTCTCCTCTTGAACACCGGTTGCCGAAAATTCTGCGGCCGTTCGCTTGCCGTAATTCGGCCGAGGACCGCTAACCAAATGATAAACGTACATTCTGAGGCCGTAAGTCGGCCGGTCTCCTTTATAACACCGGCTGCCCGAAGAAAACGAATATTCTGCCGCCGGACGCGCGGTTCACCGTTGAAAGAGCGGATGCGCGGCAGCCGCGCTACGGCCGGTCTCCTTTCGAACACCAACTGCCACAAGAATACGGATATCCTGTGGCCGGTCGCTTGCCGTGCTTCGGCTGAACACCGCTTCCCGAAGGAAAAAACGGATGCCCTAAAGCCGTACTCCGGCCGATTTCTTTCTCAACATCGGCAGCCGAAAGGCAACTGAATATCTGGCAGCCGGGCAGCTGCCGTTGTGCGTCTGAACACGGGCGGCCGGAGAAATACCGAAGCGCTGGTTGCCGAATGTTGGCCGTTCATCGTATGATCAGTGGCTGCCAGAACCTGGATGCTGGCCGGACATGCCAGAAAGCGGCCATAGACGGGCCGGTCTTGGGACACACTTTCTGTGCCGCCTGGGGTGGGCATCGTCCTCCTCCGTTTCCGACCATTTCACTGGTGTGCGCAAGTTTGCCGCGTGTGTGGTGAACTTGGGCATCGCATGGACGTGTGTCCCCAACCTCAGAACTCCAAGTGTCCAGACTGTGGCCAATCCTATCCAGCAAAGGTCCATTCGTGCCAACCAATGTGCAAACTGTGCTCACAACCGCACACCACAGTGGGAAAGTACTGCCCATGCCGCTTCCTGCCAACCGTGCCGACCAACAAGAAAAGTCCTCTCGCCGACAACCAGGCAAGCTGGTCAGCTGTAGCTGTGCGCTCTCCCAAGAATTATTTGTCGCTCCAACGCGACAAGCACAATTTCCTATCACTCCCTACCTCGTCTCACTCACTCCCACTCTCACTCCCCATACCACAACCACTCCGCGATCTCATCAAACAACTGCAGAAACCAAACGCTAAACTTCACAACCGAGTGGAAGCACTGGAAGCCGAAAGCGCTGCACCACCTCATCCTTCCCGCTGGCTTTCGAGGCTCGCACTCCCTTCATGAGAGCCCAGGTACAGGAAATTGTGAATACGCAAATCACAGCCCGCATCGTCCCATATGTCGAGCAGTGTGTCGAATCACCCACGACATTCCTCACTAAAATGACCCCGGAGGCGGCCAACACCCCCTCTGTGTTCTCACGGAACTGTTCTCTGCCTTTGAGCAACTCTCCTTCTCGAACACCCGCCCCAAGCCAGAAAACAAAACAAGGACAAGATGGCCCATAGTCACACAGTGCAACTCCGTATAACTATATACCAGTGGAACTGTCGATCATTTAAAAGCAAGAAAGTCTCCCTTAAATTCTACACGGCCACCAACCCCGCGGACGTACTGGCACTACAAGAAACGGACACCCCAATCCCCACGCTGCGCGACTACAACACCTACACCAACCCACCACACCAACGCACGACAATATTTGTCAGGCGTACCCATCCGGCCCAAGTGATACCTATGGCATCCCCTATCGACCACGTTTTTGTAGAGCTCACCCCTCACGACAAGCGGGAAAAAAGCCTCATATCCTGAACCTGTACAGCTTCCCCACCCAGCCTCTCACGGCCACAGAACTGCTACTTGATACAGTAGCCCGACCCACTGGAAACAATCCGTGCATACTTCTCGGGGATTTTAACCCACCGCATGTTACGTGTGCATTTCCTTACGCATCAAAGAAAGAAACCGCCCTCCTTCACGCTACGCAAAATTACCATTTCAGCTTGCAAAATGACCTCACCGAGGCTACCCGGCTCGGCAACAGCGTAACGCGGGATTCCATCCCCAATCTCACGTGTACACGAAATTTGCCACAAATAGACTGCGAACAGAAGCCGGACACCTTGGGAAGCGGCCACGTCATAATTGTCTTATCTGTCTCCAATCATGCGTTCCGCCACCGCACCGGAGTGGTATGACTAACCGACTCGGAGGCCTTCCGGAAAGCCCCACTTCCCTCCATACTACCCATTGAAGACATTGAAGAATGGATTGAACAGCTGGCCGACCTACAACAGACTTACACCAAGAACATCATACTCACACAGGATCTCCCAGCACCCGATACCCACCATGACCACCTGTGGGAAGCCCGCCGCGGCTTACTGAATTGATGGCGTCGCAACAAGCACAATCGCTCATTCAAACGGCGCTGAAGAGGCACTCACATGCGCCCAACATCTCCAAAACCAAAACTGGCGCACGTTTTGCGGCCAAATGAACGGATCCCTAACAATAAAGATTGCACGAAACATATTTCGGCACCTGTTCGACAATACGCCATCCAAAACCGCCATTACTCAGCACATCAACCACCTCACTCACAATCACTCTCAACCCCCGGACCAGCTGCTGTCCTCTCTTCAAAAGAAGATTATTGGCTCCTTGCTAACTCTATTGTCTGCTTCCCATGCTGATTACCACTGCTTCCCACGCTGATTACCAAGGGGCTCCAAACCCCAGCCTTGACGAGTCATACACACGCGAGCAACTCTTACAAGAACTCGCAAGGTTAACAGGCAATTCCGCGCAGGGCGTGACTAGATTACATACAATGTGCTTCGGAACCTGAACGACCAGCCCTTGGATTCCCTCCTTGACTGCTACAGCCGGCACTGGAAAGACGGAACACTACCTTCGCAGTGGCGACACGCTAATATTACCTTAGTGCCAAAACCAAGCATACCCTCGGGGTCCGACAACCTACGACCCATTTCTTAACATACAAGTGTGGGTAAACTATACGAACATTTGGTCGCTCGACGCCTTACATAACTCCTAGAAGATACTGGCCTCTTTCTCCACACTATGTTCGGCTTTTGGGCACATCTTTCTGCTCAAGACGTACACCTACAATTGAAGAAACAATCATTGACGACCTCAGCAAAACGAACCCCAGTTCCATCGTAGCCCTGTACATACGAGGGGCTTTCGACAACGTAACCCACACCGCCATTCTACAACAACTCCGAACCACGGGATGTGGAGAGGCAACTTCAAATTTGTCCGCGCCTTTCTCACAAACCGGACGGCTATCTTACACATCCGACCGTACAAGACACAGAGATTCCGCATCCCGACCCGGGGAACTCAACAAGGATCAGTAATCTCCTCTTTGCTATTCAAATCTCCCTCTTACACCTTCCGGTGCAACTTGCACAGATACTTAATATACATCACGCTCTATATTCTGATTATCTCACGCTCTGGACTTACACAGGCTCTCCACGTTACCAGCAATACAACTTACAGCAAGCAGTTCACGTGATCCCGCATTACTCCGTAACTGCGGTCTCTCAAGTGCCCCATTGAAATCTGCCCTCCTCGCTCTCCGAAACACACTCGAGGATGAACACCGAACCCGACACCTGACCCCACATTATCCATCGGCGGTGAACTGATCCCCACTGTCAAGACCCTGAACATTCTGGGGATCACTACCACCACGACAGCTTGGGATCTGCATATCTCTCCAGACTACAAACTAATGTGTTACAACTAACGCACCTGATCCGACGAACCTGTTCGAGAAGACACGATCTCAGAGAAGCCGACACCTGCCACATTCTCCAAGCAATGCTAACCAGTCGGATCACATAGGGAGCTCCATACCTCACCTTCAAATCGCGATAACAGGCCAGAATTGACATTCTAATTCGGAAATCATACAAGACAGCACTGGGCTTGTCAGTGTACCCCTCGACCGAACGGCTACTGCAACTCGGTCTCCATAACACTATCACCGAATTGATGGAGGCCCACATAAACAAACAGTTGCAACGACTGCAGCTCACCCCAACGGGCCGACACCTGCTGCATATGCTCCGTCGACATGTAGAGCAGACTCCCGATTCCCCATACGAATTCCCACTGCTCAACGCGCGAACGCCTGGGTAATTCCCAACCCGCGCCATTTGCGCCCCACGTACGTTATTGGACGACGACAGAATCGGACCCGCCTGCTACTTCGAAAATACGGTAGTGATTCAACTGCTCTTTACACCGACGCCCCTCCCTACCGCCGAAAACGAGCAAAAGCAGCTGCCGTAGTGCGCTCCGACGCCACCACCCTCGTTTCTTCCAGCCTGCAAATACCATCAACGAGAACGGCAGAAGAAGCCGCTATAGCCCTCGCAATCTCTCACGCTACGACTCTAACTGT
Source organism: Haemaphysalis longicornis (assembly GCA_013339765.2). Classification (NCBI taxonomy): domain Eukaryota; kingdom Metazoa; phylum Arthropoda; class Arachnida; order Ixodida; family Ixodidae; genus Haemaphysalis; species Haemaphysalis longicornis. The sequence goes on along the minus strand of JABSTR010003886.1, from coordinate 12,959 downwards.
CACGGTGCGCGCGGACTCTCAAGCCGCCTGCCGTCGCTACGCTCAAGGCAGAGTTTCTACCCTGGCCGTCCACATGATGTCCCAACGCCGCACACTACCCTTTAGCCGCATCGTGTGGACACCGAGTCACACATCCCTCCCTGGGAACGTAGTGGCTCACAGCACGGCTCGCGGTATTCTTACCCGGCCCTCCCAGACGAGGCCTGAGCCCCAACCTGGACCACGGTCCCCCCGCTCTGACCCCCCTCCCACCCCTCCCACAAACCTACCCCGACATCCTGTACCACTACAGCGCCTCCCACGCACTTATCCCCCTCTTCACCCTTCGCTCTCCGTGGCTAAGGCGTTGCGCTGCTGAGCACAAAGGCACGGGATCGATTCCTGACCGCGGCGGCCGCTTTTCTGGTGGAGGCGAAAAGCAAAAATGCCCGTGTATACGAGATTTCGGCGCACGATAAAGGTCCCCAGCAGGTCAAAATTAATCCGGAGACCTCCACTACGGCGCGTCTCATCGTCTGCGTTGCGTCGGCGCGTTAAACCATACAATCAATCAATCAACTCAATCCGCTTCGGATGCCCGCCTCTGGCGAAAACTTCAAACGCACACATACCACAACCACGTCGCCCTCCACCGGATCTCCCCCACCTACTATTCACCCAACTGCTCACTTCGCGACATTTCCAACACGACCCTGCACCTTGTATGGATGTGCCCACTGAACCCCCTACCACCCTATCCCCTTCTGTAGAGCGATGGGAGAGCGCGTTGCGTAGTTGCCAGCTCGAGTATCATTAAGCCCTGATCTCTTGGGCGAAGGTGGCGACGACCCTGCGCGGCGTACCGGAATAGGATGGGCGCCCAGCGATCCTAACTGTTTCTCTCCCCTCTCCTCTCCCTTTTTCTGAATAAACGTTTTCCAACCCAAAACAAATCTTGGCAGTTGAACGCGCCCAAGCAACTCCCACCCTACTAGGTGCGCCGCCATCGAAAGGGACAGATCAACTTTGGCTCCTGCTAATCTTTGACGAGCGCTGGCATTTTCACACAAAGAATTTTTCGTTTTTCGCCTCAATCACTAAAGCGGCCGTTGGACCTCGGATGGGACCCCTGTCTTTTAGATCATGAGCACGATTCCATCGCAATTGAGCCATGGCAGTAGGTAAAGCCTCAAAACTAAAAGAAAGAATACAATAAACTTTTCCAGATAATTTGCCAGTGAGCATTTATGTAAATGCTGTTGCTACGCGCTAAACAAATTGAAACTGAAAACGGCGATTTATCGCCCCGGTTTTTTTTTTGTGCTGAACTTACTGCACCCCCGCGAACATTTTTGATTCTGGAACGTCTGGCTCTTCAACTCAAACATTGCATAAGGTAGCCATGCAAACCCCTTAAATGCTTAATATTGGAGTTAAAATTTTCGTCTATTTATTGCGAAGGCGCAAAGTCAGAACGCTATTCTTACGTAACACGAGGGTTAACGGCACCTCCTGATAACCTCAGTTGCAGAGAAATAAAAAATAGACAAGCTCTTGCCATTACTGGAAAGCTTTCCACGTTTACGCACGAGCAAAAAAATTCACTTAGTAGACTCCTCGATGATACGATAGAACAACAAAGCTAGTACTGGAGAAGATAAGAGGGCTTTGTTCCCCAACTAAAAAACATAGAAAGATGAGATGAGCGGTACAAATTAGGCCAAAAGACGCGCAGTAGCTTATTTGCCTACACGCCGTGCCTTTCGTTACGAAAATTGTAAAGCCGCATTGTCTAGATGAGACTGGGACGCTGGGACGATGTCCCAGAAGCAGCTGAACCATGAAAGGGCGTGGCTTCGTCTAGACGTTTTGACAGGTTACTGCAAGGCAATGAACTGATATCTTCGAATTCAAGTGAATGTCGACACGCCTACTGCACCTCGCTCTACTTATGACGTTGGTCAACTTAAGTAAGAACAACAGCATATACGGCGTTAGGGGGAGATTGCTATAACGAAGCCATGTCTTGTACTAGATTGTACTAAGTTATTTGTGTCGAAACCACACCACCTGGTTAAGAATGGAAATGCGCATCTAAAGTATCGCCGGATTGTCCAGGGTGAACTTCGTAGCTTTTGGGTTCATTCTTGCTTCTCTTTTTGCGTATAGTAAATATTGCTCATTTTTATGCTGCAGGTGATACTTGCAACTCAGTCTTTAAATGTTTTCTCTTGAACAGCCTCTATTTAAAACCTAAGAAAGCACGCGGCAACAAATGCGTATAGGCTACATTTTTTTGTAAGTTTCTGCACCAGTACTCTAGCACGCTTTAGAAATTTTTAGGGCAGTAGGATTGGCGGACAGCCTCTGTGTGGAATAATTTCCGGAATCCAGAAAGGAGAAAACGCAAACGAAGAAAACTTACACTTCACAAAGTCCTACAAATGCAAAGAATGAACAGCAAGCGCACCCTGCGACAGAGCACTCTTTATAATTTTCGACACCGACATTTTATTTTGCAATTTTTTGGTAAATATATTTTACCTCACATAACTTTTAGACTACGGCAAACAGCGAAGCTGCATTACTCAATAAACTTTTGTTAAAACAATTGTTTATTTCTAAAGGAAAGCATGATAAAAACATTTATTTTTTTCTCTTTTAGCAAATGCTTTTATTGGTTCCTTTACATCCATCGTTACCAACTAGCATATACTGGCTGGTGATCTAATGAAGCACCGTGTGTGGGGTAAGAAATAGCTTTGATATGCTCGCGACAAAATGTTTGACTAATATATTTTTATCCCCAAGTCAGAAACTGAAGGGGGGAACCTGCTGTCGCTTTACACTAAGTAATCCTACGTTTGTATAGCTGAACACGGCTGGATTAAAATTAACATATAAGCCGTTCTCTGAAGAATTCCAATGATATTACAGCCCTTGTGATTAAAAACTACGTAATGCTGGCAACATATATTTCTAGAAATACATGTATAAATATCTGTTTCAAACTCCTTTAGTAAAAAACATAGGGCATGCATTAAGCGCGTGCTGCTCCGTTTATCACACTTTTGAAACGTCGTGGGTACGCTATCATTCTGGTGTTCGAGTTAAACAATGAGAAGAAAAGTCTTCAAAAACCTGTTTATCGCACAAATGTATCACTCGTAAAAGAAGTCTTGACAGAAAGACGCACACTGGTAAGAAATATTTTTATTCCGATATGCGCGCTACGTAACGTTATCACCTGTCTCAACGGGACGCAACGAGCGATGGAGTAGTCAGTGAGTCAGCTTCATAATACTATGCAAGCGGAGTAATTGGAGGGACGGAGTGGCATTAAGTAATGTTACAATTACTCGCGAAAATGACTTTGTGGCTAAGGCGTCACCCAGCTGATCCCAAGGACGCGGGGTCGATCCTGACAACAGCGTTTTGTGATGAATGAAAAAACGACTGGCCCTGGGGCGGATACATTGGTGCGCGTCAGAAGTCGTCAGGTGGCCCAAATAAATTTGCTGACCTACACTACGGCGCCATTGATGGCTCAAAAGTTGCCTAAGCTCGTGAAACAGCAAAATGTGTCTTTTTTTCAATTTGAAATCATGATTATTTTGCGCAAGCGTTCATCATCGGCCTCCAATTCCAAAAACCTTTTTCTGTTACGCCATCGGGCAGTGTCGGAAAGTGGCGCTTGTGTCCACGCTTTCTGAGCTCTTTACTTCTTGTCTCGAATACTAGCAGTTCGTGTTGAAGATTACATTCTTGTTACTCTGGCGTTGCAATCTTTTGAACCTATCAGATTTTACCTAGACAGTTTTTTTTTTCAATTTTAATAGAATTCATTTGTGTAGAGGCAATCGTTCGTTTAATCAAATATTTAAATTCCCATTTCCCTAATATGGAGCCACCCCTTTTTTGCCTTGCGTGCCGAAATTGTACGCAGTACATAATATTCGTGCGGCCCCAAAATAATCAACGTATTTCACACGTAGTATGCGCCACAAATTTCGATGGGTTTACCTATACCTAATATGAAAGCTCGTTAATGTGAAAGCGGCTATACCAAATGCCTTATTCTTTAACTAGAGTAAAAGTAATGAGCAGGGACGCTATAAAAACCCATGAACAAACCAAAAGGCTGTCAGCGACGTATCGTTGGTCAGGAAACAAGGCTTCTAAAATTTATATCGCATCGGCGACAGCTTTGAGTTATCAATGAGCGCCCATTGCTTTGCCCTACTATACTGCAAAACAGCCCATAGACTTCAGTAAGGTGTCCAAGAAAAAATGCGTGAAAGGTTGGCCCGCAGCTACGCTCTAAATGGCGAGAACCACTTGGGTCGCAGGACTCGGTAGGAAATCAGCATGCAGCCGTTGAGACTACTTATGAAAACCTCATTGTTATTAGAACCGTATGAGGCGAAGCAAGAACGTGCTTACGATGGAAGGATTGGGAATGTAAGCAAAAAAAAATATTTGTCACTCGAGCTGTTGATAGAGCTTTGTCTAATGAATTGCAGCTAAGGAATTAGAAAATATTTTTGACCCTGCAAATAAAACAATACATGAACTCCACAGTGGCACTGCAAATTCAGCTGTAGGAAAACATACTTTTTAACGTCCGGAAGACTGGTCTCGAAATCATGCACGATTTTTTATTAATGCTTTGCGATGCAGATTCATTGCGATTCGTTTTTAATCTAAATTGTATGTTTAAAAATTTATGATGTCACGCCATCAATGTAACCATTTATAGTAGGGGTGCACAAACTTGGATAATTACTTGGCAGGGTATTTTGCATAAGGCGCCATTGTGTGAATGAAATTGACGCGGGGATTGAGTTTCTTTTTCAAGGTTGCCGTTGCAGTCTAATCTTTCTCTTTGAATGCCTGGAGCTTTCGTTTTAGTGACCCCGTTCTCACGTTATCTTGCAATTATGGTGGTGGTTCTGAAGTTAGAAAAACCGTGGCGACAAGAACGTTTCTTCTAATTTTCTTTTGACTTAATCTCTCGCGTTAAAGAGCGCAATGTCGTCAGAGGCAATGGTTGTTTACGGTTTCGGCCAACTGCCTTGCGTTGTAGAGAACTGTAACTGGAACAATGGCAATGCTTGTTTTTATTGAGGACTGTTAACGACGGACGTGGTGATGCCGCGCAGTAAAGGTCCAAGTCGTTAAAGTCGTTTACGCCGCATTTCAAATGGGGATTGTAGAGGAATAAAACGCAATTTAATCGGCTCAGGGCGCCAGCAAAGGCGTCAATTTTTTATTCCACAGGGTCACTAGGTCGACATTAAATTTCTGAAGGGTCTCGTTTATATGATTGGGGATGAATAAATGCAAATAGGTCATCATGACCTCCGGGCCCTATTATTTCTTTTTCCAAACTGCGTTCGTGTACAACTACGGAGGAAAAAATGCTGGTACAATGTACTGCGTAAAAGAGGATAATTTGTCTAAGGCTTTTGTGAACAAGGCCCGGCCTTGAAAGACTGAGAATTGGTGGTAGAAATGTGTTCATGCAAACATTTTATACGGTGTGGCCGGGTTTATTATTTCTGGCCGAAACACATATCACCGCCTGCCGTGACCTAATTTGAAGCTCTTGGCATCCTCCGCAAACTCCGCATACTTAATCGCACAACGCGTCTGTTTGCCACCCCTTTTAACGGACAGGGGCTTTTGCTAACAGGTAGTGAAATACAGAGGCATATGTGATTTGAGTAGCTATTAAAACAAAAGAGCTTGAAAACGAAATTGGCTAGAATCGGTGATGGAAAGGTGGTTTGAAAGCAAAGCCTCAAACGATACCCACAGCAATTGGCTATGCGACGTCACTTGAATGCACACACCTGGCTCTACAAAGAGTGAAACCAGCGATTCTGCCAGCCGTTACCAGGAATTCGCGGGGCGGCGTCCCGAACGCAGAAGCACCGTCGGCCACGGCAGAGCTAAACCAGCGGAAGCCGCCGCTGTAGGCCGGCCGTGAGCCGGGAGAAACAAAACGGAGAGGAGCGTCTTTCGAAGGGTGAGACAGTGGAACGTAGCCATCCTGATGTGCTAGCTCGGGCTGCACCACCGCGCGACACAAGCGCAGACACCGAAACAATTCGGCATGTGAGCTTAGTGATTCCCATTATACCGATTTAAACTAATTAAGTTTGTAAGTTTTAAGGATTGCGAAAAAGCTGAGGGAACTTTTATACCTCCTATTTATCAGAACATGTTGCTACTTTCACCTTTTTTAATACCTCTTGAAACACAACCGATTTGGTAATCACCAATTTAGAAAACGGAGTCCCATTCGTGGTAAGCAGTGCGCGAAAGGTAGCGTTTCTCTAGCGGCGAGATGTCATTATAAGGTTTGTACATTTTGTTTTCCCGCCCTGCAAGACAATCCTAACGTACGTTTGCCGTACGACCACCTAATTCCGTCGGGTGCGGGTTACCCTGGAGGTGCTGTCGAAAAAGTTAATGAAGTCGTGCGAAGGCACCACGCAATGGACGCGAAGCTGCACAAAAACAGGCCCAAAACCGCAGTCGCTAAAGTAGACGACAAAACCGTACCGCCGACGACTAAAGCCGTACCGCACTTCCGCGCAACGAACGCTGGGTAAATTCGCCGCGCCCTCTCTAGTGTGATCCGTGTGGGAAACCCTCCGCCTTCCCCCCTCCCTCCACCACCGCCTTCGACGCGTTGGAGTCTGTTGTCCCGCACGCCAAGAAATAACGTTTGGCTGCTAGAGCTTGAAAGCTTTGCTTTCAAATATCACACCATGTAGGTCACCTAAGAAAAACCCACCAGTGTATCAAGTTATAATTCGTAATAACCTTAAAGTTTATCGGCTGTTGGGTTCAGTGGCTCATCCGCTGTTCTTTTGAAACCCAGAAAGTGGGTTATATATCGGACGGGTCGCTCTCTTTTCCGCTACCAACGAAGAGCGGTAGCGCCTAAGTGCCGATAATACCGCTGAGAACAAAGCTCGGGTTGTTGAAAATTGTTCTTTTTTGTCACGCCTACGGCACCCATCCAAAAACAATTGAAGATTCGCCGTAAAAACTGTAATACCAACTTCGTTAACCTACACGTTCGCCACTTAAAAAAGTAGGGCAAACGTAGGTTCCCCCTTGAAAAATACACGTAAGAATAAGACAACAAAAAAAACATCAACTAAGAAATTGTGATTATAATTTCAATATCCAGCGTTAGAGTAGAGAGAAAATAATAAAAATGCATAAGTTGGCCTTGGTCAGAAACATTTGTCTGCTACTTTCGCTGTATCAATGTAAGTATAAACAAACATACCCTTCTTTCCAAGACAAAAGCTTTGATTTTTGAGACGCTTTTTCTTGCGTATTTTTGTGCTCACGAAATGTTTGTTCAAAAGTTTAGAATTTGGTTTGGCTTAGCGTTCGCTTGCTTGTCAGGCTGCGTTCGTTTTTCTCGTGCTCTGACGTTCAATTCCAGCACATTAAACAGAGGCCACCTTAAACGCTTATCTATTCCGAATTTTATTCCAATAACCAGAGTTGCCTTACCGAGAACTCTTAATTTCTTTTCTCCATTTGGTCGCTGCTACACGGAATCAAATTAAGCAAGCGTGGTAGGCGTACCAATTTTTTCATTTTCACTTGGCCTTGAAAAGTGAACCGGGTAGAATCTAACGCTGCCGCCGGCACTTCTCTTGCCTTTTATTTGCCCAAAGGTCGACGTTCTGTAAGGACGCTCGCTGCGCAAGTGAGGCCATCTCGGCTCTGATTTTCAAGTATGCACACACAGTGCAGGACAGTCACCAGGCTCCGTTATTTCAACTTACTTTAAGCCTCTTCAGTGGGCCAGTGTGCTTTAAGAAAAGCGCTTTCGCAAGAGAGTTCCGAACGCGTTCAACATCCCTAGATTGCTTCAATCAATTCGTTGCTCTCTACTACGAAGGTACCGTACCCCCGATCCGCAGACTGCTTTTAATCCAGTAAACTCTCAAGCAGACGTTTTGTGGATTTTAGCAGGCTGATCTGGCGCAAAGTTTCAGCAACACTCTTGTAGATAGCAATATGGATGCTGGTCGTTGCAAAAGTTTGGTATTCTGCGCTGAAAAAACCGAGTGAACTCGGTACAGATATGCTGATTACCGTGATGTGGTAGGCAACGACCCCAAAATGAGCGTATTTTTCTGTTTCAAACTGGCGATTGGAACCCAGCGGCCACCCAAAATAGACATTTCTGGCCTAGAGAAGTGCGGTTCTCGGTAGGGGATGAAACAAAAAACATGGGTTTGGTCTTTCAGGTTAATCCCTATCCTCAGATAAGTGAAAACAACAAAACGTTTCCTTTTGCCGCGGCGGAAGTAAGACACGCTGCATGAAAGTTACATACACGTAGAAGGTTACCATACCGGCCGCAGTCATCAATATATATCCATCATCATTTTATACTTTGTTAAGCAAGATCAGGACCTTGACAAAAGGGTAACACAAGAAAGATGCCACTTATAACAAACGTTTCCGGTACATTCTTCGATTCGCATTTGAGGCACCTAATACTACACCTTCATTTCTTGTGTTGCCCTTCTATAAATGCCTTTCCGCGCAGCACAACGCCTGGTATGGTCAAAGTTGATACAGTATGCCAAAATCAAGCTCGCAGTAAGTGATTATAAGCGGCCGATATTTTGAATACACCAAAACAAACAGCGGATAGCGGCGGCTAGACAATGGCAAAAATTTTGGACTGCGAGGCTCAATAACAAAAAAACGGCCAACAGCAACCGTTAGCCTTCACTAGTCAGCATGAATCAATATTTTGTTGTTTCCCCGGAAAAATAAAAGGCAGTAAACGTTTGTGCGCTTCGAGCACGGGTCCGAAAGTGCAAACTTTATTCCAAAGCTCATGGTTCATGTCTTCTATTAAAATTGACATGATCCGATTCCCTGAATTGCAGCTATATGACATCTAAATGTTTATTTGCCTTTACAGCATTTTAAATTGCTTTTAATCTCCCTGTCTAGACTATCAAAGAGAGCGGTTCACACGCGAAGTGAACATCAACGTGAGCGCATCACATGACAACGAACGTGAGCAGCTGGCATGCCTTCCCACAACGACCACCTCGGGAACATTCGCGCGAGAGCTGCTCGATATGTAACGGCTTTTCTGTCAGCACCAGCCAACACAAGCAGACGAGTTTCCCACAAATGCAGTTTTTTGTGATTTCAGTGCAATTCAACACAAGACGAGATTCTAACAAAGGTAGTCCTTTTGAGACTTAAGAAACTTTTCATGCTAGTTTTCGTCCAGCCTGATACATTTTTAGAGATGGTGCATTTTTAGCTCCACCCTTGTATTCACTCTTTGTGGACATACAAGTTTGTTTTAGAAGAAGTTCTACAATTCCGTGTCCTTCAAAGGAGGGGTCATGCTTTGACAATCAGGTAATGGATCCAAACAGATTCTGAAAAGGCACGCGGCTGTCGAAAGGAGCATTGTTTCTTCACGTTTTGTGAAGACTGTGTCTCCAGTGAAACGTGCGAGCGCAATGACACGTTCGCGGACGGAACGAAGCAGAAAATCTGTAGGTGGTGAACAGGCGGACCTGGAGCCGGGCATGTGTTAGACGGTTGCCATATGTACGTGCGCGAAGAAAATCTAATCGATAGTAATGCCGTAGTGGGCATCGAGACAGTTTTGCGCCACTTGGTTGTGACCCGCTGCGGTGGCTCAGGGGCTAAGGCGTTGTGCTGCTGAGAACAAGGTCGGGGGTTCGATTCCCGGCCGCTGCGGCCGCTTTTCTGATGGAGGCGAAAAAGAAGAACACTCTTGTGTACGAGATTTCGGCGCACGTTAAAGGAGCCATGAAGAGAAAACACAAGTTTGGTTCATTTAAAAGATTGCGTCGTTGGAATCATACTGACCCCACTTTTAACGTAAACTTCGCTACAAATAAACTACATAATTAGGAATAAAAGGAATGGTCATGCGACCCACTAGCTCATTTGCCGCAACAGAACCTATGATGTCATACCAGTCAGCTCTGCGATTTGCGGAGGGCGGCAAAAGCAAACGGAAATTAGGCAGAGCTTATAAGCTTGCCGAACGAGCTATTTGCGCTTAAATTTAGTTCCACATTCTTTTTAACGCAGTAAGAATGGTGGGACCGACAGTGCAAGCTATGAAAGCACACGTAAACATGAAAGTATTGATGCCCACTGCTGTTAGTTCTGCGCGAACTATGCTTGGTTTAGCTGCACAGGACTGCGGTGCATTGGGGTAGTTTTAGACGACATTGGCCGATTGACGCAAGCAGCGGTGTCGGACCTTACCATATTTGTCGAGCGAGAACAATGTTTCACGAAACATTATTTCCTCCCTGAACAAAAACCAGTTAGGTTTAAATACGGTCAAAAAACAAACCAAAGAACCAGAAAACGGCTTGCCACGGTATGGTGGCGTCGTCTATGTTCATTAACGGTAAGCAAGACTTTCCAATCGGCAGCAGAGCGGTCGGTTCCGGTGTTGTCATTGCAGACCACGAAAACGAACGATTTAGAGGGAAAATCAAAATTTTAATCTCATTATTTCTCAGTGAATAAAGCATCGTTTGCATTCGGACAAGCGCTGGGGCACTATAAAACACGAAATCCTTCGAATAACATAAACTTGAAGTTTTTCTCCAGGGCTCCTTAAAGAACCCCAGGGCGTCAAAATTAATTAGGAGCCCTCCACTCGTTACACCCTACAAACCGTTAACCCTACAACCAATAAATCAACAATTGTTTGTGTGGAAATTGTGCTTTTGAACTGTTTGAGGTAAAAAAAAACACCCCTGATAAGAGAGAACATCAGTTTAAATTTTCTGATTGGGCATTCGATAATTTTCCAGTTTTAACCCACGCGGCTGTGTTATCCCCTAATTTTTTTCTATGTAACCGAGGCCAGGCTACCTGAAGGGGGTAGCCAGGCCTCGAGACACTCGCGATTAAGGTGACCTTCTTTAGCTCAGCGAGCGATGACTTGGATGTCTATAATTTTTACAAACGTATCTACAAGCGGGCTGTGGGACCTGTGATGTCAATCCGTAATTTATGTAGGTGATCAATAGTTTGAATCATTTATATATGCGCTTGTCTGAACGGTCTAAACGCAAATTAATGACGCAGGGCACACTATGCCACAGGTGTCGCGTGGCCATCTTTCGCTTCCAAGGTATAATTGTGGAGGCGCTCTCAGCGGTCCTCCACTAGACCCCCATGACACCATTCTGCTTTCCCTCCCATGTAATATAAAAGACTAGGAGAAGTCCCCTCGTTCATCATCTTTTGTGTCGGGAAACCTGTGTGACGCTTCTAAATAATTCCCCCAAGCATAGGACTTCTTTCCGTATTTCTGCGTCCTCCCTGACCTGCTTCTGCGCGTAAACTTTAAATGCGCCACCTCTGTGTTGCACCGTCTGCATTGACTCTTATCTGCTAAAACAAATGGGCTACCACCAGGAACAGGACCGAGTGCCGGCAGAAAGATGTTGCGAGGCCCGTACGCATGTGCATAGGCAGCAGAATTTGGCAGCACTATGGCACACATAGCAATTTCTGAAATAATAAAGTTGACAATGCACTATCCCGAATATCAATGCGTTGCAGGTATATTAAAAATACCGGTAAAGGTGTTGTACACACCGGTACCTACATTCGTACTTATTTTATGGCTCTGGTAGTAATTTCAGATGCCACAGCTACTGGCAAATTTCAAGCACATCAGTATATTACCTCCTCTGCACAACCGGGCTTATTGAAAATACAGGATTTCCTTCCCCCAGACTGAGAATTTTGCAGTCGATTGTTTATACTGCTTTATACGTTTCCAGTCATGTGTATCTCTTGATACGGGGGTTCGGACGGTATGAAAGCTGTAGAATCAAAGGAGACGTTAACAAGAAGGTGTCGCGTAAAATGTAAAATTGCTTTTTTACTTCTTCAACATTCCCTTTATTACTTTCCTGCAGATAGTGCAATCAAAACGCCTTTTTTCCTGCTCGGGATTTAAGGTTTCGATTAGGTATTTCCTGTCTGACAGCGGAAACTAGTCCACAAACACAAATATGAATAGTCATGCAACCTTCTCCAAAATTCCGGCAGTTTGAATATTTCCATTCGTATTCAGGAATACGTTTCTCTCAATCTAGGCAAAGGTACAACCAAAAATATCCGAATAAACGCTGTATCTGTAGCAAAATAAAGAGTGCTATCTAAACACCCTCCAAGAACATGTCACGAATGCAACGAAGTGCTGACAGCGATGACTGCAATATAAAAACGTTTTGCTACCACCGAAGCAGGGTATACGGTAAACAAGAACACGGTGAACAAGAAATTCCAAGTTTCACTAAAACTGTATGTTCGAAAAACATTGTACGTTACGAAGAATTAAGGCTCCAGGAGAAAAGGCAACAGTAGCGGGAAGTGGCACGGCAGCCTCCCGCATGTCTAACTGGTGATACACACGCCACTGTAAATACTTCTCGATACGCACATCGTGCATTTCTACGCAAAAAGCACCCACTTTCGGCAACCGCAACACACAACGTTATCTGAAGCGATGACCCTTTCTTAATGCGGAATGCACAAAACTGTGTCAAGCTTAACGACGCGGTTGTGAAGGGACGCAAAGAGACAGTTCCAAACTGCTAAACTGCAGCTGTTGACCTCGTGCGCCAGTTCGTGCAAATGATATACATTTTACAGCCGCACTTTGGTGAGGTTCTTGCCTATGTACGCACGTAGCATCACCGGAAGCATGTCGTCGAAAATGCGATGGACAGCGGTAAACGCACACTGGTTGTTGCGCGAAGTTCTGAGAGACCACTTCGGTACATGCGTTTGGTGCTTCGCCAAGCAATCTCGCGCCGCCGGTTTGTAGACCGGAGCGTAGCGGCTTGCTTGGCCGGTTGCCGTTGTCTTAGGCAGGGTATTCCCTCAGTTCTAGG
>JABSTR010003885.1:0-32053 GCA_013339765.2 Haemaphysalis longicornis | reverse complement strand
AAGGAAGCAAGTGGACGTCCTTTAATTGAAAGTTTGAAGAAAACTGGGTTTCTGGCACTTCTAGTCTGTATAAAAACCATCGAAAGTCTCTTTGATGAACTCGTACTGACAGGGAGGCTCGGGTACTTTCTTACGCAAAAACTGTCCCAAGATCACTTAGAAATATTTTTTGGTTGCATCAGAGGAAGGGGTGGTTTCTGTAATAACCCAACCCATTTAAAGCAGCATATAAGCGGCTGCTTATTCGGACTGAAGCAAAGTCCTCAGATGCCGGGAACTGTGCTGCGGATACTGTCGCAGTGCTAAACGTGTTAAGTGCTGTCAGCAAACTGGAGTCAACCGCAGTCAGCCAGGACAGAAGGTGTGCAGCACAGGACTCCTTCGATGACGATACCGACTACACGTGTCGTATCGATGTACCGCAAAGCCTGTCGGCTTTAGTGAGATCCGTTGTGCCCTACATTGCCGGTTTTGTTGCGCGAAAAAGTTGCGGCAAGTACGCATGGCGAGGAGTGTGTTGCTGCTCTGCAGTCAAGTGAGCTTACTGCCCTCATCAAAGCAAAAACTCGTGGTGGGCTTGTGGCACCCTCACAGGATGTGTTGCAAGTTTGTGAAGCTGAAGAAAAGGGCCTCCGATTGCTGCAGACTCAGTGCGAAAACGTGCGGCAGTTCCGTGCGAAATGTGCGGGATTGGTTATGGAGATATTAACCATGGTTTTAGAGAGGGCGTAGTTTGCTGAGCTTGAGCCACATCTCCTGCATTGCGACCCACTCGACAACCACATCTACAAGCTTTCGAAGATGGTTGCAGAGTACTACTTGAAGATTCGGCTTCACCACATCACCAAGGAAACCAACCTGGCGAACTGCAAAGGGAAGGTGCAGACAATGCTGTCCCGACTCATCATTTTCAAAAATCAGTGAGGAATGTTCAGTACAGCAAGGTTCCGATGAACACCCAGTGGGTACACTAAGTGTGAGCTCAGTTTCATACTTGATTTTTGCAAATTCCTGCCTTAGTTTTGCTGTGTTTTGTGTTTCCTGAAATTCTATTGCTTAGAGTTCCGTGTATATTTTGGAGTGCATTGTGATTTTTGATTTTTTCATATTCTTGCGGCATTTCATAATTCTTAAACCTTGTTGCAAATACCTCCTGTACATTTCCTTTTAGTTTGGCGGTGTTTTGTGCTTATTAAAATTCTATTGCTCAGAGTTCCATTTATATTTGTGAGTGCATTGTTATTTTTGATTTTTAATATTCTTACGGCATTTCATAATTCCTGAGATTTGTTGTAAATACTTTGCCTTGTGTTTTCTTAAATTGTATTCCTTAGAGTAACAGGTATACTTTTGAGTGTCGTTTGATTTTTTTGCTTTATGTTCTCACGCATTTCATAATTCCTTAATTTTGTCCCATGCCTTCTGTAAAGTGCACGCGGAATAAACAGAACTGCTTCAATATGCTTTAGTGTGTGCCAAATCCATTTTGCAAAATACGGTTAAAAAGCTGGAAATAGTCCCGCCGTGTTGGCTCAGTGTCTAATGCACTGTGCTGCTCATCCCTAGAACGCGGGTTCGATTCCCTGCCGCGGCGGCCGCTTTTCTGTTGAAGGCGAAAAGCGAAAACGCCGGTGTGAACGAGATTTCGATGCACGTTAAAGATTCCCCAGGTGGTCAAAATTAATCCGGAGCCCTTCACTACGGCGCGCCTCATCGCCTGCGTTGCGTAGGCGCGTTAAACCCTACAATGAATCCATCAATCAACCAATCAATCAATGAAAAGCTCGTGCTTAATTTGGTATTCTTCGGCAAGGGCAAAACTGGGCATGTTGTTTTAACCAGAAAACGTGCATTTGCACTACATATAAAGATTGCAATACCCTGATGGATATGATTCTTGCAGTACTGCCTAAAAACCATTCGAACCGCTACTGCGTTATTATTTATTAATTTTTAATGAATAAGCATTCATTAATACTAGCAACGCCGCTAAAAGAAACAAGCGTCAAATAATCGCGCTTTCGCGTGTCCCGCACTGCCAGCGTGAAATCACGCCTAATAGTAACCTTATAACGCGGAATCTCTTGCCATGGCGCGCAACATGAGGTAATTTTATGGTTAAGGGGGCGGTCTATAGCCGTAGATATACCGAATAAACGTTTATTGAAATAAAAGCAGGGGTGGTGTCTTTAGCCTAGCGCTACGCCGTTTCCCGCATCGACAGCTCTGTTGACCACCGTGATATACACACGTGAACTCGCTGCTTGAACCATATTTTACGTCTAAACCTTACGTGTAAAGGAAAATTCAGGCTCCCCTCAAATATCGTAATCGATAAACTAGCTTACCATCGTTTTCTCCCTTGAAAAGCCAAAAAAACGCGCCCCCACTTCAGCGTCCCTGCCGGCGCAGTGCCTTTTCTGCCCATGGCAACATGGCCGCCGACCGGTTCGCCCGGCTTCACCTCTCTGCGTTGCCCGCTATGGGCGGCCTCCACTCCAGAAGACAACCTCCTTTCCACCACCACCATCATCATCATCTCATCGATGTTCGCCTGGTGTCAGCCATTACTAGATCTCCACGATTAGCCAGCGTCATTCCGGCGTGTTGCGCAAACAAGCTAATGCGGGCTGGCACTCTCTAGGCATGTCCAACGGCCCTATTAAGTGGTCAAAGCATTTGTCCTTGCTACCTACCAAGTGGGTTTTCAGAGAGGCGCTTAGGCCGCTACTTCGAAGGTTCCGTCGTGCTTCCAGTTCGTCCGGGCGTGCTGCTGAGTGGTCCCACAAGCTAGTCTCGGAGTAGTATGCCGACCCGTAATCCCTGCGCATTGGTTCATCAATCGGCAAGGTACAATACATTAATTTAGAAGGACTTGTTGGACGAGTTGGTGCATCTTTAACGCAAAGTAAAATAACTGCGCAATTTGAGACGACCACAAAAAGGACAGTGAATACAGACTGCGTCTGTCCTTATGTACTTTCCCTTTTATGTTTGTCTCAATTTGCGCAGTATTTTTTTTTTTTACTTTATGTGACAGTAGATAAATCTACTTGATCTTGGTTAACTGTTCATGTGAACTGTCAGCTTCGCATCTCAGGCAGGGCTCTGCCACGTTATTTTCCCACCATTCGTGGGTCCGTGTAGGCCGTTCATGTCACAGTTAGATCAGATCTATTGTGTAGTCACGGAGGTAAAGCTGACGAAATGTTTCAGTGCTCAAACGACCCTGCGCCTTGAAATACCTGGCAACGAAACATGCGGCGAATAATCGGTAACAGATCGCACGTGCGAAGCAAATCGATCGAATGACATGACGTTTGGTCTGTGGGCATTTGTTTCAAAGGGCAGCCCTTTCAAAAACGAGCAGTGAGATGGGGCATAGGCAGAATAAACCCAAATTGATCGCGACATAGCCTAATAGGGCTCTGGATGTCCGTGATAGGCACGCGAAGCGTGTCGCCGAAATATAACAAACAAAAAAATCAGTACACAATTCTGGGCTCTACAGTGGCCAATCTTGAGTATCGTTAAAAGCAATGTGTTCAGCTGTTTGTGCCGATCAGACGCCGTAATGCCCTCCCCTGCATAACATATATATGAACGTCTGGCGGCCTAGTGAAGTTTAGAAAAGAATGCAGTTGCATACGCAGGAGGAAAAGTAGATTGTGGGTTCTTGGAGGGGTTAGACGTTGAACACCCCTTAAATACTCGTAACCCTTTCTTGAGTATACACAGCATGTCGGGGCTATTTCTTCTCCCCACCCCCCGCAAACAAACACAGAAGTTTAAACTCCTTTCGAAGTCGATAAGAGGTGGTATGCATATCGTTTCCTCAGAGAAAAAAGTGTACAAACCTATGTAGGCTTAGGTGCCCCAGAATTTTTGGCTAGCTTGTCAGCGTTTTCCACATTAGTAAAACTATCATCATTACTGTCCTAACCAACTGCTCCCTGTTCAATAGTTTCAAAGCGTCCGTGTTTCAACATACTGGAGGGTCAGCGTATTAAGTCGTCATATTATTTATACACAGAAAGAAAATCTGTTACTCAGTCCAATATTCAGATGCGGATAGAAAAATTCGGCAGTGTTTTTCACTCGTGCACATGTACGGAAGGAGGGCATTAAGCTTGTTGTACTGGGTCCATTCCATCCCTGGGTATGTGCACGTGAAATGCAAGTGCTACAGGAGCCACAAAAAACTTCGAAGCCGCATGAAGTGCAAGGCAAGCTACTTGCCAATGTCCCTCCGTTAGGAGGGGGGCTTGCAGCTACAGTAGGGCTTCTTTACGTCCGCTACTCAAGCAGCATGGGTACTAAAGCAGCATAGGTTGTGGGCATCCTATCCTTAATCTTTGCCAATAAGGAATATGATAGAATAATAGAATATCTCGCCGTCATTATACTCACTGCTCTCGCGCAGCACCGAACTGCCCTGCCGAAAGACTCTGCCCACAACGGATTCGAGAGCGAGCCACAACTCTCGTCGCGCGTGTACGTCGTCAGACACTCCACAGGGAAGTGATACCTTCCATAACACATGTGTTTATTACGCGGACAACCACCATACAAACACTACACTGCACTACGCACCTAGCCCCTGGGGCATACATCTGTCAGCGTGTGCCCAGCCCGTAGTCGGGGAGCAGTTGGCGACCGCCGGCCGCAACGCTCGCTGACATAGGGGAAGGGGGCTCTCTGTGGCCGCTACACATTTTAATCCACTGGACTCGACGGGGCAGCGTCGGCGCTTCTCCACTGACCTTAGACGGCGCAAGCCGTCACAGCGGGGACGCGGGGGCAACCCACCAATGAGTGGAATATGCCCGCGGAGACGCGCCGGACATCCTAGATAAACGCACGGACGCAAATCGAGGCGTGCGCAAAGCGACACGGCGGGTGACGTGACCCACGGAAGTGGGAAAAAACGGCCAATGCAAGAAACGGCCGAAAGTGGCCGAAAGGCATTTACGTACCGTGCGATCGCTGCGCGTCCCAAGGGGTCTCCCCGGGGGGTCTCCTGCGCGCATCCCCCGCCGCCTCGTAGGGAGAGGGAGGCGCGCCAGGATCGCCCTCACCCCACCAAGGAGGAAGACGTCGCTAGTCCCTCCTCGCCCCGATTGGAGGGGCTTGACCCCGACAAGGTACAAAGAAATTCCACCCGGGCTGTCCTGCACAGAGCTTCCGCAGCAATGGCAAAGGCCCACTTGCTCCCGTGCCACTGGAATTCGTCGACTGGGGATGCGTGTGACAAGAAGGTTTAATTGAGCCGATGAACATCAGGTCCTAGAACCCGAGGGTGAGTGTGGAGCCGTTTGACGTGGCTGCCGGTATAAGCACTCTCAGAGCACAGCTCTCTTCCGTCTGGCCTTCCCTGTTATCGAGGCAGCTAGAAACCGGAGACCTCGTTGAGAGCTGTTCAAGAATGGGGCGTACACGTTTGGGCGGCCTACAGACACTAGAATATTTAAAGCAAGTGGTGCCCCACGAGTCCTAGACATTAATCTATCTATCTCCAGGAAGGCTGCACAGCATCAACAACAACATGACAAGGCCGGCACTGTTCGAGTCGTGCACATTGTGGAAGCACACTTCAGCAAGCTGTCCTCCTTAGCGAGCTGCAATACTTGAGGTAAGTATGCCCAGCCTTACATTGCTTCAAACCACTACTGGGCAGGGAACTTGCAAGGGTAGTTGCTTGGACAGGTTTGAATAACGTGATGCTTCTGGAAAGTGCGACGTAGCGGCGGGAAGAAGAGAAAGAACGCAGCTACAATTAATTCATCGTTATCGTCTTTCTGCGGTCACTGTATGTAGGAACACTTTCCGAAAGTATCTGGAATGCCAGCATTGCGATTCATGCGTTGAGAGTATAAATACAGACACTGAGATACTTTTTTGTTTGGCGTAACATATCTGCGATACTTAAATCCTTCCACCAAAAAAGCGTCCGAAGATACAGGTGCAATCATAGAAATATTAAGATAGCTTTTTACCGCCATGGTGGCACAGTGGGTAAGGCGTTGTGCTTCTGAGTCTAATAAAACTAATTTTCTTTTTCATGGCCCGCTCATCTCCATCATGGCACTAGTGGGCTCCACTTGCAACTTTGGGCCAAACAAGCAACAATTTATTCCCAACGGTTTTGTTCCAGGCTTGGAAATCACGCTTACTTGTGCTGCTGCAGTAGAGCAGAATACATGCCAGCAAGCCAACAGCACGGCATGGAAGGAGGCTCGGTGGCAGCACGTAACAGAGTTGTCTGTCGGGGTAGTCTTCAAACGCCCCACCTGGACAAAGAAAGGACTGGAAAATGTAACGTCGCAGAAATATCTGTCACTTGTGCGGCCTGTACGGTGAGTAGGAAATTGTTTGGGCTTGTTCTTAACCAACAGCAAAAATATCTATGCAGTAATGTCTTACTTGACGTTCCGCATTTTCTTTCTTCTGGTCATCTAGTGTCGGATGAGTTGAATGTGGCAATATAGCTTTTGCCAGTACCACATACTTCCTTTTTTCTCCAAAATGGTACATGGCACTAGCCTAGATTCAAGCGACTGTTTCTTTGCATGTCTGAAATTTCATCGGTTGTTACTTCATCATAGAAATTCGCAGTCGTGAATGCCCTGTGACACATGCAGCGCTTGCAAAGATTCTATTGGCAACTTCGGCTCGAAGCACCACAAAGAAGAGAAAATTCGCAACTATTGAACATATTAACGTGGCTGGTATTTTTTTTGTGGTATTTATGAGATGTGCACGTGCACAATGGGTGGAAGCTGAGTGAGCTAGTTGGTTTATAATTGACTTGGTTTTTGGGTCAGAGCCCCCAGAAACTGATGCAACACAGGCCACGGAAATGCGACGAAACAAAGCGCTCTGTGCCGTTCCATTTTCGTTGCCCGTGTAGCATTAGTTTCTGTAGGCTGACCCGTAAATCAATTGAAATGTGCACATGCAGCGGCCAAGGCCAACTACATGAATTTCTATGCTTCATATAGGCAAAATTTAGTTCTACATTTTGTGGAGCGAAGTTGTGCACATTAAATGTATGCGGACACTTGCTTCATTACTTTGTGAGGTGAAAGGTTCATCGTGTGCATTATTCCCTGAAGTTGAAGCCCCTATACAGTTCGCCTACCTGAATGATGGTGAGCTTAAGCCCAAAACGCTGCGTCGCCTGAACACGAGGCACTCGTCATAGGCAACAGCCCGTCGAGCCCGCGCTCGCCTCTGCTGACACCATGTAGCGTGAGCGTTAGGCGATAACATCTGTTGGGACTTCGGGTCATTTTAGCATTTTATGCGAAGGTCACACATAAACCAAGAAGGAATGGTGTGACTGTAAATGCTTAGCCGCAAATTTTTCATGCACGCAACGTATGTGTAACATGTGCCTCCGCTTTCCACCCACCGTGGCTCAGTGGCCAGGGCGTTGCGCTGCTGCGCACAACGATGCGGTATCCCGGCCACACCGGCCATTTTTCTGATGAACGCAAAAAACGAAAATGCTCGTCTGTTGACATTTCGGCGATCGTTAAAGATTCTCTGGAGGCTGAAATTAATACCAAGCCACCTACGCTAACGGTCTCATTAGTGTCGCATCAAGGCGGCGATGGGAGCAGTCACAGTTGATTTTACCCAACCGGCCGAACCGCTTTCGTTCACTTACTAGCCAGAGTCACTGTTAATTAATAATAATAACTCTGGCTAGTCAGTGAGCAGAAGCGGTTTGTCCGGTTCGGTAAAATCAAGACCGACTGATCAGTTTGTAGTTGCGAAACGACACCAGCGAAGATTTACTGGATGAGAGCAGTCTGGCTTGATTTTTACCCAACCGGCCACACCGCTTCCGCTCACTGGCTACCCAGAGAGTCATTATTAATAATTAGCAGTGACTCTGGCTTGTCAATGCGCGTAAGCGGTTCAGCCGGTTGGGTAAAATCAACTCAACTATGACTGCTCCCATCGCCGCCATGATGGGACACTAATTAGACCGTTGTCGCCTATCACAGTTTATCACAGCTGATAGCTTTGTCATGTAACCGGCCACCCCATTTTTAAAAATTACTTTACGCCACTGATGGAACTTTAACAGCGAAGCTGTTGAGCAAATCGTTTGTGTCTTGAATTCGAAATTGTGTATTGTCAAGCTTCCACAGGTGCTAAATACAAACAACAACGTCTGGGCCCTTGGCCTTCGGCTAGTTCTGGACCCATTCAAAGCATGGAGATTGACATAGGGGAGTATCGGCACGCATACAACAATTCAAGGCAAAAAAAAATTCCCCCGCATTTCCCCGAGGGGGAGAATGTGAAAGTGCGAATGCACGGTTGTCGGCCCGCTTGCGGCGCTTGCGCTCGGCCCCCGCAGCCCACCGCCTCGCCGCCTTCTCTTCCATCTCTTCCATCGGGTTTGTAGTATCACGTGTACACCACGCAGTTATCAAGCCGCTATAACGCCGCTGAGTCGCCAACGCACGCCGCTGACGACGTAGTTTGAATGCGTTAAAGATATAAGGCGCGTTACTCACACTGATATCAGCCTGGCGTCCGTGGCTTAGTCGGTAGGGCGTCGCGCTGCGGCCGCAAAGTCGTCGGATCGAAACCTGGCGCCGGATGCTGTTTTCTTTTTTAAAAAAAGCACTGCGGACGCCGCCGCCGACGCCGCCGCCGCCGGCGGTGGATGGTTTGGGGTCGCTTATAAAGTGCATTCGCACTTAAAAGGTATAAAGCTAAAGGCAGTCTGTGAGCAGCACAGCACAAAAAAATATGACAATTGAACCAGACATATTCAGAATCCACAGTTAAAGCATGAGCATGCGAAAACACTTGATCAAGGTATTTGACTAGCCAGGAAACAAGAGCAGGAAATACAGGGAATAAACAAAATTATCGCTTGTGTAGCAATACATAAATATTATCAGGGATCTGTACCATGAAAAGAGTGTTATTTCAGAACAGGGAAAATAAAAAAAAAGCTTTCAAATAGGCCGTGACATTGGAAGCACAAGAATGGTAGCTGGAAAAGGCGATTTGTTGTGTATTATTCGATGTAATAACGCAATTGAACGGAAATCATGTGGCAATATCACCGGAATTATCTGACTGTGAACGAACAAAGGTTTTGACGGAGAGCAGGGAGCTACGAAATTAATTATCCTCAACGCTCTTTTTTGAAGGCGTAAAATTGGTTCAATGTACGCGCTGTAGGTCAATCCCTATGCTTCTATGCAGTACGGCAATTGTGAGTGAAATATCGAAAACTATATAGTGCGCATTGTCTGAGAATTGAAGTAGCGACGTCTTTTAGACAGGATAAAAAAAGCATAAGACAGTTTTTTTCTAAGATTGTCATTGTGGGGCCTCTAGTTAAACGCTTCGTCTGGAATTGCACCTAAATAGAAGATAGCCTCAAACCGAACAATTTCGATATCCCGTATGCGCACTGGGATTGGTAAAGTATCCGGGGAAGCCCTGCAGATCACCACGACCCACCGCGGGGTCCGCAATAAGCGGACCACAGCGCCCCAGGCCACCCGCCACGAGGCGGCTGCCCTGCTGCAGGACGAGCTGAGCAAGCTACCTTCATCTCTTCATGGACGGCTCTGTCAAGCACAGCATGTGCGAGGGGGCAGCTGCATGCACCCCCTGAGCAGGGCGCATGCAGCCGCTGAGCCGGGACGTGCCTGAGCTTGGAGCCAGCCGGAGCTGCCGCCTTCCCTTTCCCACTTCCTCCACACGGGCGCAGCTGGCAGCGCTGCACCTGGCCGCCGACCTCTTCCTCGAGAGGGGGCCCCAGAACCACCCCGGGGCGTCATCCTCACGGACTCCAGGATTGCCCTGCTGCGGCTGCACGCGGCCGACCAGCCCACCAACCGCAGCGGCCACCCGGAGCGATCCCTTGCAGCCAAGCTACACACTGTTGCCCCACGAGGCTGCGACCTGCGGCTCCATTGGCTGCCGTTCCACAGTGGCATGCGGGGAACGAGGACGCCGACGCCCGAGGCTGGGAGACCCACCAGGAGGGCACCCCAGTTTCCCAAGACGTCACCGCTTTCGACGAGACCCACAGTGCCCTGGCCCGCATGGTGCAGACGATGCACCCCGACCCTCGGGTTGTGAATGGCCTGGCGCCGCAGCCGCTGCCTGCACGCATCAGCAGGGATTCCCGCTGCCTGCTTCCCCGCATGCGGCTCGACTGCTGCAATGTGGCGGAGCGCCTGCACCGACACAGGCGCAAGGGCTCCCCAACATGTGCGGACTGTGCGGAACCAGAGACTGGAGGACCTACTCTGCTTCTGCCCCCACCACGCGGTACCGAGGGCTCCCCCGAGCGGAGGGCAGTGACTGACTGATGTTCCCGGACTGACAGCTTTCTAGGACTGACAGCTCTATTTATACCTTTATCTCTCTGTGTGTCTCTTTCCACTTTTTCCCATCACTCCCCCTCTACTTCTCTTCCCCTGCACTGGGTTGTATGCAGGTGAGCTCCCTGCGGAGCTCAAAATATCCCCAGTGCCTTTCCTTTCTTTTTCCTCTCCCACAAACCACAACCCCCTATAAAGTTGTTGTTATAGCGCCTTTAGATATATTGTAGATACAGAGCGCTCGTGTACGCGTGCCTCGAGCACGCGTTCGTCAAGCTAAGCATACCCACTTAGGGAGATTGGACAACATTAGCCACAAAAAAAAACTCTAGCGTTCGCCGTATCGTGGCAACACTTGCTCTTGCCGCGACCGGCGCAGAGACAACCAGCCGCGATAGGGTTTGGGCTCGAACTGATTTTTATTCTTCCAGCGCGAGCGCACGTGAGCGTGCGCCTTGTGGTTGCGCCTTCGTCGTCGTCGTCGTCTCGGCGCGGCGGACGTGCGCCGCTACAGGGCTCCCCCCCCCCCGTAGAGGCAGAGGCCGTTGTTTAAGCCCACATGACAGTTTTCGACGGTTGAAGGTGCGAATTCCTCAGCATGGCTGTTGATACGGGGAAGGTCTGGCTGGGTCGGAGAGAGGTGACGTATGCAGGCTTTAACCGGTCAGCGGCGACGACGTCGTGGGGCCGTTGATGTCGAGGGTGAAAGTCTTCGGCTGCCGCTCGATGACATGGTATGGGCCATCGAAAGCGGGAGTGAGGGGTCGACGGGCAGCGTCGTGGCGCACGAACACGTGACTGCAGGAAAAAAACATCCCCCTCGCGAGGGGCACGATCAAATGCAGAGCATATCCGCGGGGGGCGCGCCTGCAAGTCGTATGGATTACGTATTGGTTGTTGTTGTTGTAATTGTTGTCTTCCAGCGTAGACATTGTCGGTGAAGTCGATGGTGAAACGTGAAACGTGCCGTAAACCTCCTGCCGCGGCTATGACGCAACGTGGAGCAGCTATGACGCAACGTGGTGCGGCTATGATGCAACACAATCCAATGCAATCCACTTTAATCCAATCCAGTCCAAACCAATCCAATCTAAGCCAAGGCAAGCCAATCCAATCCAATCGAATCCAATCCAATGCCCCTCGCGAGAGAGTGTTATAGCGCCGAAATCGCGCCACCACACGAACGCGTGATGTTGACGTCACGATCACGCCACAGATGTTAGCGACCGGAGAGCGCGCGAACGACATATGTGGTTTAAGCGCGAACCGACCGCGGCGAGAGAGCGCGATGCGAGCGCCCCCAGCTGTTCTTGCGCGCGAACCGACTGTTGCTCAGTGCGAACCCAACGCGGCGCAGAGAGGGTGTTGCGCACGTCCCCACCTGTTGTGCGCCTGAACCAAACGCGGCGAGAGAGGGTGTTGCGAGCGGAGAGAAGGCGAGGAGGACGCGGGGGAGAGGGCGCACCTGTGGCCGACGGTTGAACGAGTCAAGGATATAAGGCGCGTGCGTAACCTTCCATTCTGTGTCGGCTTTGTGGCGCAGTCGGTAGATCGCCATGTACCTTGCATTGCGCCCGCAGAGTCGTGGGATCGAAACCTGGCGCCGGTAAGTGTTATTTTTTTATATAGTGTAGGGGGAGCGATGCGGACTACGGACGTCAACGCGGGTGACATCGTGAGTTACTGAAATGCTCTGCATTTAAAAGGTCCTGGCTCACGAAGACGGAGTGGTCGCTGCGTTGTCGAGGAAGGACGCGCCGGATTTGCTCGAAAATGCGACGGAGGTCAGCCACGTAACCAGCGGGGTCCGAAGGGCCATCGGCAGGCGGAGGTGTGAGGAAGTCGCCCGCGAGACGAATAGGGCAGCCATACACCAGCTCGGCAGATGTGCAACGCAGGTCTGCCTTAAAAGCCGAACGTAGTCCGAGCAAGACGAGGGGAACGTAGTCGGCCCAATGTTCCCTTGGCTCGTATAGGTGGTAAGAGCTGCGTTGAGTTGGCGGTGTAAACGCTTCACCGTCCCGTTGGCAGACGGATGGTAGGAGGTGGTGTATATGTGGCGTACTCCCAAGATGGCAGCGAGAGCGTTGAACAGGGTGGATTGGAATTGACGTCTGCGATGAGTGGTGACAACAGCAGGGCAGCCGAAACGGGACACCCAACCACCAACAAATGCTTTGGCGGCTGTTTCCGCCGTGATTACAGGGATCTGTATTGCCTGTGGCCAGCGCGTGAAGTGGTCCACGCACGTCAACAAGTAGGTGGCGAATCGCGACAGCGACAGGGGGCCGACAAGGTGAATGTGCACGTGCGCGAAACGGCTGTCTGGTGGATGGAATCGCGAGGCAGGAGTGACTGTGTGCCTTGTTACCTTGACACGTTGGCACTGGAGGCAGGTGCGTGCCCACCGGCGGACATCGGCATTCATGGAGGGTCAGAACCACCGAGCTGTGACGAGGCGTTGAGTTTCTCGGATGCCGGGGTGACTCTTGCCGTGCAGGGCGTCGAAAACGGCTCGACGAAACGCCGGTGAAACATAAGGCCGGGAGACGCCGGTTGATGTATCGCATGTGATTGTGCCTTCGGTAAACGGCAATGGCACATCTGTGAAAGTAAGCGTGGAGGAGTCAAAACGGCGTTGCTGGAGCTCAATGTCTTGTTGCTGTGCAGAAGCAAGCTCTTCCATGTAAATCGGCCGGGGTGAAGACGAAAGGGCTTCGACGCGAGACAGCGCATCAGCAGCAGTGTTGATCTGTCCGCTGACATGGCGGAGATCGACAGTACTCTGAGACGAAGGAGAGGTGTCGGATCTCACGCGACGAGTACGAGCTGTGGTTGCGCTGGAAGGCGAACGTCAGGGGCTTGTGATCCGTAAGGATGTAAATGTTCCTGCCTTCCAGGAAATGGTGGAAATGTTTGATGGCAAGGTAGACAGCCAGTAGCTCGCGCCCGAAGGTGCCGTACCTTGTCTCAGCAGGTTTCAGCCTCTTGGAGTAGAAACCAAGTGGTTGCCAACCGGAGACGAACTGCTCAACCACAGCACCGACAGCCACGCTGAAGCCATCGGTGATAAGGCGAAGTATGGCGGCGTCGGAGATGGCCTTTTTCACAGCAGAAAAGGCGGACACTGCTTGCTCGCTCCACTCGAATGCTCTGCAGGCCCTGTCTTGGTGGCCAGCAGATCAGTGAGGGGCTGGACCAGTTCGGCACATTTGGGAATGAACCGCCGGTAGAAGTTTAGCCGGCCCAATAATTATCTCAGCTTCTTAATTTGGCTGTGGAAAGTCAAAGTAGGTCAAAGAAAGTCTTAAGTTTGCTGTTGAAAGTCCTGGATTGCCTTCACCTTTGTGTCGAGAGGTCTGATGCCCTGTGGACTCAGTGACCAAGTGGCCCAGGTACTCGATGGTCTGCACGCCGAAGACGCACTTTTTGGGGTTTTATGACGAACCCATATTCGCCAAACCGAGTGAAAAGGGCTCGCAAGTCAACTTCGTGCTCGGATGGTGATGAGCTTGCGATTAAGAGGTCGTCGAGGTAGGCAAAGACAAAATCTAAACCGCGGGTAACCTCGTCGATGAAGCGTTGAAAGGTCTGGACGGCGTTACGCAGGCCGAAGGGCATGCGGGCATATTCGAAGCGGGCTTGCAACCAGCGTTTGCTCATTAAAAAATAAAATAAAACCAAGTATCATTGCCGGCTTTGTTGTTCAATCTAACCTGCGCGTCCGCGCGTTGTCATCTTATCGCGAGTGGGTTTGCTGTTCCATAGTTCTGAAGTTAGAATCGTCATGCCGTATCGGACAGGATGAGATAAGGGGCGCTGCCCAGACACGAGCTAGAGGGTAGCTGGAAACAATCTGGTCGATATGTGGAAGTAATGAGCTCGGTACATGCGGCTTACAACACAGGAAAGCTTTTTTTATGCGTGTCTTCTCCCCCCCCCCACCTTTCCTCTCCCCCCCCCCGGTTAGCAGACTGTTCACGCGCCATTAAAGGGGTTCTGAAATACCTTCCGCCGATGCATGGATGTACATGTAACCAAATAAAGCAATGTATTAGCAATCTCCTCCCGCAAAAATTTTGTTAAAGCGATGAGTATTAGCTGAGAAATCGTAAATCAAAAACCGCGCATTATCTTCGCGCCGCGTTTCCTCCTCCTTTCGCTGTTGACGGCGCGAGAACCTTCCCTCTCATGATGCTGCGCTTCTCAGCGATGACGTACTTCCGCTATGGCGCTCCTAGACTGCCGTCTGCTACGGGCAAGCTTTGTTGACACCATGAATCCTGCACTCCGCTCAAGGCTGGAAAAGCGAACGAAAAATCTGGCCGCATGTGTGCGGCGGCCTGGCCTTGCCCTTTCGCGGTGTACGTTGCTGGAGTTGCTATCGACGGCACGTGACTTTTTATCGGCGGCGAACTCGCAGCCGCACGGGGAGGATCATGCGCCTATTCTCTTTGATGCACCGCGCACTGTTTATCCAAAAAGCGCCGTATCAGATGTGGCCCCGCAGGTGCCGGGTCTTATTTTGCGGCGATGGTAATTTCTGCCGGCGGCTTGTGAAAAAGAAAATTTAAACCGATACAGAACCCGTGCACAAAACGCTTCAATCATGTGACCAGTTCAGCTTGGGGCGACGCGTGGTGGAGAGCGGCAACGTTGGCAAAACATGCTCCGGCGCGGCTCTGAGCTTTCTAGCGCTGGAGCGAGCGCCATTTATTTGGACAATCTCAACATCGGTTGCCTTGGCAACAAGGCAACAAACCGCCCCAGAAGTCAGTTTACGGTTGCGTGATCCCGGTTCAGCTCGGGGGCCCCACCTCGCGACATGTGGGCACCTGCAGGCGTACCACTTCACTCCCATTGGGAAGTGTGAGATGCGTTTGGCATTACAGAAGGCGATTGGTGTGGTGTGTTCTTGGACGCCTTTGTTTCGCGATTAAATGCGTGCGACGTTTGTGCTTTCTGCGGGTGGATAGTGGCTTCCCATGTTTCTGGATTATCTTTCTCCAGCGACTTACGACGGAACCTCGCATGGGGTATGTGCAGTGTGCGTGGCAAAAGCCATCTCGGCTATGCAGCCAGAGTAGTAAAGTGACTTGCTGTTCGTCCCCGCAAACCGCGCGCGAGGTGAGTGCCGAACTTACGACGGGCAGGAGCAGGCAACCCATCGTCTGTCAATCGCGGTTCAGACTTGCAACGCATGTTGTGACGTTGTGTTCGTTCGAAACGCGTTTCTGGTTTGTTTTGAAGTTGAATAAACTGTATCCGTCAAACCCGGGCATTCGGCTCAGGGCGTTCTCTGCGATTGCACGAAAGAAGTGCCACGGGGCTTCAACGCTTTCTTTATGGAACGTACTCAGGTAAGAGAATATCCATGTCGTGTTATGGCCGTGTTGCATTCAATACGAACGGTTAAACGTTTGTTTACACTTGTTTCGTTTGTCGTAAAATGTCCACTCCACTCCGCTGGCAGATCAGCCGGCGAGCCGACGCTGAGCAGACGACTCATCTCTTTGCCGGTAGTGCGTGAAAAAGCCGCCCAATAGCAGGATGTCTAGCTCATGACGAACATATGGGAATCGATGATGTAGACATGTGAAGATGGCGGCGTCCAAAAACACGAAGGGAAGGGTGAGAAAAAAGCGACAAACTTTGCAACAAAAGTGTGAGCTTTCCGCTGCGCGTAAAAGAGTAATACTTGGCACAGATGACGTTGACGACCCAATATAACGATTGCGCTACTTCATTTAGTGTGCTCAAAACGCCTTTCAGGGCCCCTTTGAGAGCATCGCAAGAAACTGGAATACCGTGCATGATGGTACGTCAGTACAAAAACACATATCTTTATCGCTGTGCTGGAATCGCTCAACGGAAAACTGTGTTCCGGCTTTCTTTTACAGCTTATGCAGCTTATTTGTTATCTCCTTAGCGAGTTAAAACTCCATGATAATTTGCAAACCCTTTAACTTAGCTGCCTTCAGCTCCACTTGTAGCTCTTACACATATCTTTATCGCTGTGCTGGAATCGTTCAAGGGAAAACTGTGTTCCGGCTTTCTTTTGCAGCTTATGCAGCTTATTTGTTATCTCCTTAGCGAGTTAAAACTCCATGATAATTTGCAAAACCTTTAACTTAGCTGCCTTCAGCTCCACTTGTAGCTCTTGAGCTTTTATAATTACCATTTTAAAACGTAAGAGGTCTTTCTGAAAGGCTTTCAGTTTCGTGCGTGTCGTCTGCCCGGATGGAGATTAGGGTGCATGTTCTTGGGTATTGGGCGAACCTTTATAGCAGACCTGCAAGTCTCAGGGAGAACAATAGTAACAGGAGATGCTGGGTGCGCGAGTCGTAGATGTTTTGGTAAGGCAAGACCGGCAGGTGCTTGAGTGAGGCGGGTACGTTAACTGGCAAGGTGGCCTTTAATTTACTCTGTAAGTGTATTATGAAGTCTCACATAAAAAATTCGCTGAGTAGAGGTGTTCATAGGTAGGTCCAATGCTTGTTTGAATGCCTTGAGTATGAGTTTATCGAGAGAGTACAAGTCTACTTTGGTGAGTCAGAGGTGTGGAGCAACGTATACGTAACCCTGGAATTAGAAGTGCTCGAATCAGTATTATGATATCTTGTTCTTTCAGGCCCCGATGGCGATTAGAGATGCCTCAGAGCATGTGCGTGACTTGAATGAATATCTTGGAGAGTTTAGATAAGGTCGGATCATTCCGTATATTTGCTTTTATGGTGAGACCGAAAGTTTTGACTCAAGAGCTGGGTCTGATGTCATGGCCGTTCAAATGTAAGCAGATGGGCTTAATATTTATAGCTGCTGGGTGCATGCGCACAATTACTAGTTCAGATTTCTGAGATGTCCATTGAAGACCCACTGACGATGCGTAAGACTGCAAATATCCGTGGCTTCTAGGAGAGCATCTTGTATGTTTTCTGTAAAGTCACCTTATCATATGAACAGATACTCACTTTATAGAAAACATACATCTGCTCATGTGATAAGGCCATCTGCATATAGACCATGATGTAACTTGGCGATGGCATCCAGTTGTTTGGACAAGTCGAGTAAGGCCAGATATAAAAGAAGGGGAGAGAATACGGAACGCTGCGGCGTGCCTCCATCCCCAAGTGATATAGGATCGATCCGACATGAGATCGCCAACTTTGAAGGTAACCTGGCATTTGGCAAGAAAATCTGTAATGTCGGAGTATACGCGATGACCGAATCCAGTCTTATTGAGTCGGGAGTGAACCGCTGAATGTAAAACGTTATCGAAGGCGCCTTTTAAGTCAAGTGCTATGATGGCCCTCGGGGAGTGACGGGTAGCCGGCGCCATGACTTCCTCCTTGAAGCGGAGGAGGATGTCGTGGATAGTCGGATATTTTCGGAACTCTTACATGGTATCGGGGAACAGGCCTTTGTACTCGAAAATGGTTGAAGACGTCTAAGTCGTTGTACCAGCTCACCCACAGAGGATGTGAGGGATAATGGGCGCAAGTTGTCCAAATAGGAGGGCTTGTTTGTTTTAGGTATGAAACGCATCTCCACGGTTTTCAACTGGGTAGGAAGGCAACCAGAGGCCCAATGAGTATTAATCTAATGAAGTAGATGATCTAGGGAGTTGCCGTGCAAGTTTTCCAAAAGCCTGTAAGTTACTTGGTCTGGTCAGGGAGCGCAATTCTTGAATTCTGAGAAAGCTGAATTCTGAATCTTGAATTCTGAGATTCCAATTCGTAGACGTGAAAGTCCCTGCCGAGTAGATCATATGGCAGGCCTGCGTATGGGGGTCCTATTAAATTGATTTATTTATTCACAATACCCCTAAAGGCCCCCGTGATGGGGTACTACATAGGGGGTTACATAGCACACGTATTGTATTAGCGCAATAAAAGTATCAGGTAAAAAATTTTAACAAAAAAAATCAGTACTGTTCAAAATGTTCACGCAAATGACTGATACACAATGTAAGCTTTAAAAAAGTGATAACGCAAAATTCAACACATGATAGCAACAAAAAAAACAGGAATACAATACAAATGGTTCAAACTCAACACGACACTATGTACAGCCTATCAGCACAAGAACAACAAAAAAGAAAACACAGAGCAAAACAAAAATGTTCAGTGCACGTTTTGAAGGACGGAAAAGAAAAACCCAAAAATGAGAGCAAAGTGTTAGGTTAGCTCTTGAATTAGTCTCTGGAATGTCGTGTTGTCTTTTTTAGAGGTGATATGAGATAGTGATTATTCCATTCGACTACGATACGTGGAATGAAAGACCGGTCAAAAGCAGATGAGTGGCAATTGATGCGTTTATCTGTGTAGGGGTAATCTCGACAAGGGGAAATGGCGGGAGGTGGCTCGAAGAAATCGTCGATAAGTAACGCGTTGTGATAAAGCTTATTGAACAGTGAAGGGCGGGAAAGATGGCGCCGATATGCTACATCAGGTAGTTTGGCACGGAGTTTTAGTGCTGTGACGCTAGAATGAGGTGAGTAGTCTGAATATATTAAGCAGCAAGCAGAACGGTTTTGCGAAGATTCAATATCAGTTACGATGTATGCCTGATGGGTATCCCAAATGGCTGATTCATATTCAATTTTAGGACGTATTAGTGTAGTAAAGGCGTTTACGAATGTCAGAAGGAGCATGTTTAAGATTACGCTTTAGAAAACCGAAAGAGCGATTAGCGCAAGCCAGGGTGTGCTTTATGGAGGGTGTCGGAACGAAACGAAAACCGGAAACGAAAAATGAAAAAAAAAACGATATTTTTGGCCGGACAGAAAACGAAAACGAAACGTTATTTATAATTTTCTTCCGGAGTGAAACCAAAAAAAAAACGTTTCGGTTTTCGGTTCGAGTACAAAGTGCGTTCGAGTACGTGCGCTCTTGTGCAGATACTTTGAGGTTGATTGAATGGACCTTTTCAGTAGCGATCTGCGCATGCTTGGGCTGCAGGCCCGCCATTCTTGGAAGTAGCTCCTGGCGAAACAAACAAAAGGGTGCCCCTGAGCTTGCTGCTTGGGGAGCGGCTATGCTTCCTAGGGCTGCACGTTTTTATTTCCTCTTTTCGGGCAGTTCTCAGTGAGTTCGTTTGTGCACACAAAAACGGCTTTCAAAGGAAAGGGGCACAAATGTTTGAGGCTGACCACGCCGCGAGCACTTAATTGGCTACTAGTGTGGGAGCAACGAAAATTAAAAAAATGAAGAAAAAGGGGCGATTCGGCCACTGCAGATTAGTCACGCGAGCGTGCGCCTGCTGCCGTGACATTCATGTGAAAGGCCGGGGTGGCGGGGGTAGGGTGCGTGTGGTACTGCAGGACCAGGATATTTCGTGAACGGGTTCCCCGAAAGCTACACATTTCTGGGGACATGCCTTAGGTTCGCCGTGGCGACCGCTAGGAGGACCGGTACTGGAAGAAAGGTCCATCGAACACACGCACTCGCGCTTCAGTGCAACAGCTTGATTTCCAGCACAACAGTAGTCGCACATCATTACGATGGGGCGCGACCGAACAAATCGCGCTCGAAGATTTTTCGTTTATGACAGCATCTTGAACAAATCTACGTGCCAGATTTACGACTGCCAGTATGTAGTTTCTGGAGATCACGGTGGAAACTTGGAGCAGCATTTCCAGCGGCGCCATCCAGAGGTCTACGACACGTTGCGCGCTGAGAAAGCCGTGTCCACAAGGCGTGTTGCATCTGGCGGGGACGAAGACTGTTCTGCTGCAAAGCTCAAGCATGCGGACATATCAAGCAAGCATTCGTCAAGAAGCGTTTCACTTGAAATGACAGAGGATGGCCCAATGAAAAGCTTCATCGAGCTTGTCACAACAAAATGGACAGCCGTTTCGAGCGCAGGTAGCCCCCGGTGTTCCAGCCACCCAAGTCAGCGTGGAGCGGGAATTTTTGTCGCTAAAGTTTATTTTATCTGACCAGAGGTCTTGCCTTTCCCCTACCACACTTGAGGACGTGCTGCTTATGAGGTCATATTCAGTGCCGTAAGATGTATCTGAAGAAATGCTTCAATTTTTGTGTGCACTTGTGAGTGACATTTGAGGACGTGCAGCTTCTGAGGTCCTGTCCAGCGCCATAAGATGTGTCTAAAAAAGTGCTTGAATTTTGGTGTGCAGTTGTGACACTTGAGGACGTTCAGCTTTTGAGGTAATGTTCAGTGCCATAAGATGTGTCTGTAGAAGTGCTTCAGTTTTTGTGTGCAGTTGTGAGTGCTCTTTATCCACTTCAATTTTTACCAAAAATCAATAAACGTCGCTTTTTGTTTTCCTTTTCATTTTCGTGCATTTTTTTGCGCAAACGCGAACCGTTATGAACCGTTACGAACCGTTATATTTTTCGTTCCGGAACGAAAATGAAACGGAACTTTTCTCCATAGAAAGAAACAAAAAACGAAACAAAAAACATTTCGTTATGGCACCCTGGCTTTATGTGATAATTCCATGGCAGATCGGGCTGTAGGTGAATTCCCAGGAGACGAGGTCAATGGCACTGTTATTGAGCACGTAGGAGTTAGGAAAGCTTGAGGCGCGATTAGTGAAGGACATATACTTAGTTTTAGAATGGTTTAGGGTCATTAGCCAAGATGAGCACCATTCATTGATAGCGTGAAGATCAGTTTGCAAAGCTTTACGGTCATTATCACAAGAACTTATTCGGTAAATCACACAGTCATTCCTCACACAAGAAAATAAACAATTACTGTGACCCGTAACAAGATGCGGGCCATACAGTTCCAATTAGAAATAAACTGAGCATGGAAGCGGAGGACGGTGGAGCTAAGGCTACGGGAACGCTTTTAGAAACTTTAGGCGAAGCGGTAATGATGCGCCCCAAGGAAGGCCGACGGAAGCAAGCGCGTTTGCAATGTTCCGTGTCGTTCCCGATGGATTGCAGTGTTTTAGTGCTGCAGGGAGTCACCATATATCCCTTGATTTTATGTTTCACCCTTTAATGCCTCACTGGTGACGTCACAAACCATGTGATGTACCAGGAGGGTTGAAATTTTGGTCAGTGAATAAAGCATCGTTTGCTGCCGGCAAGCGCTGGCGGTGTGTTTTTCTCATGGCCCCTTTAATCACATATGGTTGGCTGTCCATTGGTAGCGCGAGATCGACAGCGATAATGCAGGATTCTTTCGAAGAGCATGCCTGTGAAAATTCATTGACTTTGTACATATTGGCCAATTTTCCTATCGGCAAAATGTATAAAAATTTTATCTCTGCTAAGAACTTCAACACACGTTGAACAGAAAACATTGGTTCTTCGGCTAAAAAGTGCGATGGGTGCAGTGGAATGTGTCGTCTGCAGAGTTCAGGCAAATGTTTGTTGCGTGTTGCGTCAAGTGCCTTGCATTCGATTAGGATATGAATTACGGCTAGGCCCTCCCTACACCTGCTACACATGGCACCCCTAGGTCCCATATCCTATCCGTATCCGTATCCTAAGTGTGGATATGGACCATAATAAACCCCTTCAACAACAAAAACGATGAAAATTCAAAGACACAAAGAGGCGAAACGACACTGCCTTGTATTTCCTCTTGGTTTGCTAGCCGTTTCGGGCGCTGGTAGTTGTTGTTAATTAATTGGAAATAACATCAATGAAAACGTGCGTTGTTTATAGATGACGTTTACTACGAATGGGGAGAGAATTTGTTGGTGAAGGACGATGACACGAAGCGGCACACGACGATAAAAACACGAATTCAGCAATCTCGTGGCCTCAAACTGCTCATGGGCTTAGGCAGCCCGCGTACTGTTTGACTACAGGAAGCGATCTTGCCCCGCACTACGCAAGTGCGGGCGAAACTTTCGCAATGCTTCACGACGCACGCGGGATAACCAAAAGGCTTTCATCGCCCACAACACACGCGAAAACATTTAAACTCGCGCTTCCCCATAGATTCTTGGGGCATGGAAGGAAATGTACATGTGCTCATAATACCCGCATTGCTCACCGTTGCCCTGACTACCTTTTCGGGTTTTATCGTGATGCTTCTTTCCGGAATATAGCTTTCTTCAAGTACTAATTTTCGCTTGTTGCGATCATAAAGCGCAAACAGGGCTTTATTCAAGGGAACTGGAGATAAATGTCCATTTCCCGGCACATTAGTTTTGGCTTGCTCAATGTACGGCAATAACGGCGGTGCGGTGGCCCCTCCCCCACATTTTTTTCCTTGTTGTCGCGTATGGGCTCTGTCTTTCTTCTATGACGTTTGAACTCAAAAGAAGAGAAACGCTAGGAAATGCACACAACCCTTATAACAGCAAAACGGCTCGAGGAATAGATGAAAAACGAAGGACGGAGCGGGAATAAGTAGTAGGAATGATAAGACAAAGTGGCCGCATTGATCGGGCTAGCACACCACCTAAGAGTGTACAGAGATCAGTGTGGAGTAGCATTGTGTAGTTCTCGGAGGAGGGGATGGACGATGTTGCTGTCATTTCTAGTGTTATATATGATGAATTTTCATGTTGGTATTATTGCCTCTGTTTTTATTAATGCTGTCACTGCATGCATAGAGTGATACACCTGTCTAGAACAGCGATTTCTAGTTCGACTGGCGATATCAAGGAAATGCTGACACCGGCTTTTCGAACAACTGTTGAGGACACGAGGTAGCCATCTTTGGTTTCCCAGCGGTACTCTCAGCAGCTGAAACTAACTTACTTTACGCGAGACAGCTGAAGCCTGAAATTGGGAAAATCCGCGGGCTGCGAAGACGTGCTATTCTTGGCGCTTGCGTAGAGTTGTTCCGTGTCAAACAGCAGCTTCTTTTTCAGCTTCCTAATATGCAATTAAACAGCTTCTTAATATGACAGCTGCTATAAAATATGCAATAACTGTGACTGGGCGACTGACTGATTACCTGGCCGATGAATAGGCAGATTAAGACTTTACTCCCCAATTAATGCTTCCTTTCAGTTAAGCAAACGAACTCCCGTGAGCGAGATGAACCAACGGCTCCACCTTAAAATAATACGGGGGACGCTACTTTTTGTCATTTCTGAGTGACCCTTTTACCCTGACATCACAACAGCAAACTACAGCACCATACTTTAATGATGATGACAAAAATGACTGTTTGCATTAGCATGCTTCTGCAACCAGACATTTCAGTTATCCTTATTGGGTGCGTACAGGTACGCACCCGATTTTCTTCAGTCATAAACGCAAGGTTTTCCATAGCTCTGCCATATGCGATGATGTTTTTGGAGCTCTGGGTAACAGTGGCGAGCGCTGCCCTCCCTCCATTGTAAAATAGTGCTAAATGGAAAAATCATTTTGCCTTACGGGCACCTCGTCTCCGCACAATGTCGTCTTTAGGGCGTCCACAATGGGTGTTAACATGCCCTCGAGGATTCTGTTGCTGGTCAATGTCAACAAACTTACTTGCCTCGGCAGCTAAACCAGCTAAACTGGCTAAAATGATTTCAGCTGCAGTGTGCGAACGAGGGGCGTAAAAAAAGTCCAACAGGAATCTATACGTTGTATATTAGTCGATTTGTTCATTAAAGCTTGCCGATTAACTGCGTGAAAAAAATTTTGATTGATTGATTGATTGCGGGGTTTAACGCGCCGACGCAACGCAGGCGATGAGGCGCGCCGTAGTGGAGGGCTCCGGATTAATTTTGACCACCTGGGGATCTTTATCGTGCGCCGAAATCTCGTACACACGGGCGTTTTTGCTTTTCGCCTCCATCAGAAAAGCGGCCGCCGCGGCCGGGAATCGAACCAGCGACCTCGTGCTCAGCGCGTGAAAAATTTTAGTCGACGATGAAGCTTCCGCCCATTCCTGTACAACGTAAAAGGCCATCGGAGACAGCTGTTCGCTGGTATCTAGTACATTGCTGCTTCATACAACGTGTTGCTCTGAAGATTCGTTCCGCCCAGCGAGTACTACCTGTACACGCAAAACGCAGCTGTCATTTCCTGTAGTAGAGCGTATTCCGCGAAATCTCACAAACGCTGAAGGGCCAGTGCCCTGAACGTGCATTCAACGCACAGTCTCAGTTTATACGGAGCACAGAAACCCGCAAAATGTGTTTCTCATTTTTCTGGGAAAGAAAAGAAACGTGGATATAATAGGCATGCATGCCGAGCGCAATTTGGCTAACACCTACGCTTGACATGAACCAAGGGGGCAATCCCTGTGTACGTGCGTGACACTCATCGCGTGACTCCGTTTTGCCGCTATCCGCTAAAACCCTGCTCTTCTCTTCCCACGTGGCATGCAACGGTCTCTTGTCGCATGCAAGTGCAGCCAGCCTCGGTGTTAACAACAGGCAAGCCGTTTCCGCGGTGGAAAGTGTCGACTGCAGGAGCTTTGTTGCATCGGTTGATCACATGGCTGCTCGCTCCACCATGGGGGCGCAGGAGATAGGAAAGCAGCGATAGATCACTTGCAGAAATAAAAGGGTTATCGGTTAGTAACGTACCGGGCGAGCTCGCTTGGAAATTAGATATTGGACACTACGACGTCAGAACAAACCGCAACCGCGGTTCCTTAAAGGAACGAATTTTGTCCGAGGATCGGGCAACAATTAAGAGATTAAGAGTACACTCTAAGAAAAAAAGGGTAGAAAAGGGGAGGAAATCGAGGGTTTTCTCCCCCGGACCAGCAAGCTTCTCCCTTTAGCTAATTACACGTAGCGCCCTCTGTACGGCCTCTACGAAACACCGAAACGGGGGAGGAAATATTCTCCCCTGTCGTCTGCAATCTGCTGTCGGCGCCGACGCCGAAAACGAAACCGTTCATCGTTGCACTGTGGCTTTTGCCGATCGGGCGCATACGACAAATATGAGCAACACCTCCCCTGCGGTGTGCTGCTTGCTTGTTTTCTCGCTGTCTTTCTTTTTTATTATTACCATGTACCCGCCACGCTAACGCACGGCTCGCCAGCCGTGTGTTTGAAGCACATTCTGTGGGCACCGCTGCATGCTTGCTGTGGGCGACTCGCCTGCGCCCTTTTCAACGTTACCACTGCATTTGTGGACGTTTTACATTGACGCGCAAGGGTAGAGGTCAGCGATGATCGCAAACTGCCCCTTTTTTCGTCAACGAGCACGGACCGCAGCATATTGACGCATCAGTTACCAAAACTTTTCTTTCCTCCATGGTTACCAACAACAAAAGGCCTCCATTCGGTAACATCTTGGCTGAATGGTTGCCAGACCAGTGGTGCGCTATACGCTAAAAGAGCGAAGGCGAGGCAATGAGTGTCATTATCCAAACATACCTGCCGTACTGTTTCGTGGAACGTTTTTTCTTCTTTGAGCTATTCTACTGCTTCTTACAAAACCTCAAATTAATACAAGTTTGCAATTGCATGGGTTACATTTGATGAAATAACAAAACCCACCTATGGCTTACGCACTGCCGTGGGTTATCGAAACAAGCAACGATCTCACTGTTCCTACCTGCATTCTCGGCGATCAGGGTTATAAATACTTTGTCGCCGTTTCAATGTTTAGTTGTGGCTTGTGATCATGCGGGCATGTTAGAAGTGTACTTTATGTGGTTGTGTATACATGTATTATGCTTGCGATGTTGCGTGTATTGTGCTTTGGCAGTGCCTTTAATGAAGTGCATGTCGCTGTGTTGTGCTCCGTAATGTTGTCTATAATAATAAACGTTATCCATAAAGGACACCTTGATGTAAGTGCCCACTGATGGTGATGTTTAGTAGCTGCCCCTCCCCACGCCTACTTTTTTTGCGTCATCTATCGGCTATTTTAAAACGTTTACGATTGCTTTACTTCGAGCCCGCTAGAGGGCGAGCAGTGTCGAGGATGCGACAGCGACGGATAGTTTTTCGTGTTGCCTGCATTGCCTTTGCGCTGAGATTTACGATTCCTGACGATCCGCGTTTTGATGCATCGGTTGTAGCAAGGTAAGACGACTAACAACAACTGGTTGTTCTCAAACGGCCGCATTGGATGCTTGTGATCTCGTGTGCGGTGAACGGCGGGGTTACGAGCCTTTCGGAAATAAAGGCGGTATTTTGAAAGCAATCGGTATGACTTCTACTGTGTTTACGGCGGCGCGTTCGCTCTGAACGCGTAGGCGGGGCGCGCAGCGAGACGAATGCAAGAAGTGGCGCATATACGATTGGCGACATCGCTTGCTAACCGCAGTTCTGGTTCTCGGTAGGTAATTTCTTGGTTATTTTAGCGTATTTTAAGCGCACACAACCACAGTAACCTACCTATTTGTACTTCCTCGATCCTCAAACCGATCAGCTCGCTAGGCCTTTCTCGCATGACAAGCCTTGCTTAGGTGACGCTGCCAGGGGAGGAACGCTCCTCCATTAGCTCACGAAAGGGCGAAATCTTCCTCCACTCCTAGGGGTAGAAACGCGCTCCTCCCTCTTAAAGGGAGAATCTTTCTACCTCTTATGGAGCAATATATGATACATTCCTGTTTCACCCTTAAGAGAGAAACTACCACACCCTTTTTTCTTAGTGTAGGAGAAAGAAAGGTGCGGGAACAGTACCGCAAGGAATACCCCAAAAATTCAGGGGGGCGGGCAGCGCGGAAGCTGGAGGGGTGCGAATCCGTGGAGCTATTGGATAGCTTTGTTACCTTAGAGGTTTGAAGGATTTTTCTCATCCAGTTAACATAATACAATACTTATCTCTAGCAGACTGTGGGCAGCCTGCGATAAACAGTGTGGCACTTTTCCAAAAACGTACTACACTGGGATGAGAGAACGGGGTCCACATAGAAACGCTAAGCTGGCCCCGTGGTCAAGCTCGTGTGGATTCGATGAAACAGGCGAGCACCCCTTCTATGGGGCATTTTTTTACAGAAATTTCGCTGGTGTGGGCAACGCAATGACCAAAAATGGTTGACAAAATACGTGTAGGAAGGTCGTGGTCATAGCGGGGAGGTATCAATATAGAGGCAAGCTGCAAACTTTTGGGACAGATGAGGCCCCATTGAAATGCTTACACACAGCCACAGAGCTTATTGGCGAGCCACACGAGATAAATATAAGCAACATTATTGTTTTGTGATGATGATGGCGGTGCACGTCGATACTTTTATTTATTTATTTATTTATTTATTTATTTATTTATTTATTTATTTATTTATTTATTTATTTATTTATTCGATTACCTACAGCGCCCGAATTTGGACATTACAGTATGGGGGAGGAGACATAAAATTTGAAATTTGATACAGGGTATGAATACCGATAACAAAACAAGTAAGCATGCTCAGCTTATACAGTGTGTACACATTGTTGCGAACACGAGGCAATTGTCATTGTTCCAAATATTGATGACATTGCATGGCCGCAGAACCATGAGTTCCGGCTCGCCATATACAGAAAGTGATAGCGCTGGCTATCACCCTAAAAAAGGGGTGTTAAAGGGGAGTCATCGCTGCAATGACCACATTTGACGCTACGAGGACTCTCTTTTACACTACGCGACTCTCATTAACACAAAGGAGTCACAACGACTCTTCAACTAAGCCATGGGAGTCACGTGAAATGTTGGGAACAGAGACGTCCTTCCTGCGGTTTACAGTAGTGCACTGTTAATCACTAAATTACTTTTGAAAATGCAAGCGAAGGTCTAAAACGCGATAAAGCCGCGTTCAAAAGGATGGACTGACGACAGTGCGAGCTCGGTTCTAACTGTGTGCCATTTCAATGGTGATTCATTAGCTTGCTGGTTTCTGGCCTGCGAAAAAGGAATGGATTAACGCCATACGGCTGGGTGATTACATTCCGCACAATTTATTAGGGATTTCTTCACAAGCAATACGACTTAAATGGTTAGTGTATGCTATACTAAAATTATGCGCCTTTGTCAGGGATTATAGCCGTGTTAAATTTACCACCTCCAACTTTAAGCTACGGACCGCAAGCTACGCAGCATACTCTGAGACAATGATAATAAAAAAGCTACCTTGTAGTAACAAACTATAAAGGCACTCATTTTGTTTTTTGTAAACGCAAAAATGTCTATAACATCGGAACATGTGGCCGCCGATCCTGCAAACAGCACCGAATACACCTGCACATTAATTGTCCACGCCTTGTATAGACGCCAGCCCTTTCGTCCCTTCCTGGTAACGAGCTAAAGAGGTAGCCCGAGATTTCTGCTGCCGGTATATCTCGAATGCTGCTTCTATAAGATGCTGACGGCGGGGAGGGGAGGAGGTATCACCTGGTTACCGAGAGGGACATTACACAGTATTACCCTCTCAGTCGGACGCACTTTCCCGGCCCCGATCCCACTGTTCAGTGTCGTCCAGCCCGAATATTCCCAATGTGTTCTCAATAAAAAGCTTATTTTCTCTGTTTCGACTGCAGACAAACACCTTCCCGCATTCTAAATAGTGTATCCTCCCCTTCTCCGCGCGGCACTGCCACATTTTCACGTGGTGCGGCGCACCTTTCGTTTCCCTCTGCCACATCGTGGTCGCTTGCACTGCCAAACCACCCCTCCAATCCTACTCTGAACCTGCCCCTTACTGTATACGTTAGAGTAATGGGAGGATACGCTGCTCAACTCCTACCCAGAAGTGCAAGAGTGTGGGATCCAGCTGGCAGAACTCGCCGCTAGGGCTCACGGGATCCATTGATGTTGCAGTGTGCCGG
This sequence comes from Haemaphysalis longicornis, assembly GCA_013339765.2. Lineage (NCBI taxonomy): Eukaryota > Metazoa > Arthropoda > Arachnida > Ixodida > Ixodidae > Haemaphysalis > Haemaphysalis longicornis. Next base: position 3,043 of record JABSTR010003885.1, on the reverse strand, counting down.
TGCTCCCAGCCGGTGCCTCTTTCTATTCAGCGTTTAGTCAACAAAGCTTTTACCACCAACACCACCGACGCCACCGATCAGTGGAATGGTGGCAAGCTACGAACAGCACGGCGGGAGACTAGAGGCAGGAAGAGCACCCAGACACAAACACAGCTCTGTGTCTGTGTGCCCTTCCTGCCGTCTTGTTTCTCGCGCTGTTCTGTTTGTAACTCAATCATGTACCAACTCGCCCGCCATCAATCCGAGTGGCGACCACTGGGCTTCTGCATGTACCCTGAAATAGCGCCAATAGCGAAAATTGTCACTTGCTTGCAGTTAACATCAACGCCACGCAATAACTTGTTTAGGGTTCCTGAAATAGCTGTTAACAAACACAAAAACTTTCTGCTGCCGGAGTAGATCAGCAGCTGGACTAATTCTCTATTAGCCTGACGTTATAACAGTCTCTGCGTTGTACTGCGTTGAGGACGTAACAGTACAGATCGTCAAACTCGTCAGTGTTAATTTTTATGCAGGTTGGTTTCTACGAACCGATTCATCGGTGCATTTGTCTATCGCAGCCTCCCGAGCAATCAGTTAAAAGTTAAAATTTTTAATCAACGACTACTCCTAGACAGGGTGCTTCCTCCGGACTGTATATACGAGAGCCTTCGTGGAAATTACCCGCTCGCAAAAAAATGTTTCGATCCTCCGTTTCTCCGCTCCTCACAAGGTGCATTGCCTAGGGTGCAAATGAATCCACTTTTTTTCACGGCTTCATGCAAGGTGTTTGTTCGATGAAGCTTCCTTCCGCACAGCGAGTACAACCTGCCCACGCACAACGCACCTGCCATTTCCCGTTGTAGCGCGCTCTCCGAGTATAGTCTACTGAACTGTGGAGGAAATCGCCCAAGAACCTACATGCATGCACAGCGCATTTACATAACACACGTGCTTCATACCGCTGTGCCGTCAAAGGACACTGTTGCCGCCGCGCTAGGGCGAAAACCCTGAGGCACTCCTTCGCTATGCACCCGCTCTTCCCGGGTGCCTTCCACCGCTCTCGCACCATGCACATGTCCCCACTGTAGAGTTCTGCCTGGCGATATACCACACATGCCAGTTTCCCCGGTGGCGCGGAGAGAGAGAGAGAGAGAGAGAGAGAGAGAGAGAGAGAGAGACTTTATTTACAGTTGAAGTGAGCCTTTTTTTGGTCGGGATCTTCAGTCCAAGACTCCGTTGGGACGGCCGGCTGTCTTCGCCCTTTCCGCTAGCAAGAGATGCGTTTCAAGACAGGAGCTGGCCAGCGTACTCTCCCACAACACGCGTGAGGTGTTGGGGATGGGGGGAAGATCTGGGTGCAGTTGACATTCCCAGACAATATGGTACAGCGTGCCTGGTGCTTGGCAGTGAGTACATAGGGGATCATAAAGTGTAGGATGGATGGAGTGTAGTCGTGTTGGTACGGGTAGGTATTAGTCTGTCGTTGTCTCAGGATGACTTCCTGTTCTTTCGTGGCCTGATCAGTGACTGGTGGGTACAGTTGCCTTGCTAGTCGGTAATGTTGAGTAATCTCGGCGTACGTGAGGAGTGGTTGTGTCGGCTTCAAAGTTTTTGTCCCTTAAGTTGATCACATCATTTCATTTTCCCCTGCAGTAGAGCAAAAAAATGCATACGGAAGAGTGAGAAAGCACTAGTAGAAAAAAGGGGGTCGTTTTAAACCCGGCCGGCGATCTCTCCTGGCGGGCGTGTGGTGCGCGTGTTAGGTATCGGTCATTGCATCACTAGCAGGAACCGAAATCAGCTCCCAGTTTTTGCGAAGGTCTTTCTTCCTCGGCATTTTGTATCATGTGGGGTGGAAGTGTGAATAAATCCCACTCCTGCCGCCAATCTTTGAGCCCCCATTAAACTAGTGGAGGGTTTTTCTGAGCAGCCCGAACGATGTCCTGATCTCCCTGCATGGTGAATCGGACGAGAATGGTGAGTAACAGCCAAGGCATCTCGGACTATAGGGCTCCCTTCCACATCTGAGGGCCACACCATCTGCGCTAATGCTCGTCCAAACAGATCGCCTCCTCTGGGCCGGGCTCACCAAAAAGAAACCGTGTCATGTGACTATCATGTCCCTGTGGACTTTCCCAAGTACCATGGGGATACACAAGAGAATGTAGACGCCCTCACCCTCTTCACCGTCTTCTCCGTCCCTGACAAGACCTTTAGTCACCTCTCCTAAACGAAGCATAATAATAATAATAAGAAGAAGAAGAAGAAGAAGAAGAAGAATTCAATCCATTTCGCTTTAAAGTCTAACGTCATAAACCGGTACCCGCAGGTTCTCGCACATAAAGGTTGGCCTTGTTTGGCACGTCTTTGGTCTTAACGCTAGGAATATCTAACGTTAGGCCTAAATACTAGCCCAACCACGTTGATTGGCCAAGGCTCTTATTCATTAAAGGGGAAAGGAAAAGACGCAGAGGAAAGGGTGATGGTGATGATGAAAGGACACGTGATTTAAGTCCGCTCCGTGCCGGTTTCCGCACCACCGCCGATGCCTCACCCAGTGGTACAGCGGTCATCATTGATCCAGTGTGGTCGGTGCGGCGCACCCCTGCACTTCCTTCCGACGCTGTGACCGCTTCTAGTCTTCTCGGCGCCGAAGAACATGGCGGTGCTCACAATACTCCGCGTGTCCATTCGGCTATTAGACCATCAGGCTTTAGCATTCAAAACTCTGGCCTTGTGATGAGTTGAGAATCATGTTGATGGAGATGATGATTTACTGTCTATTCGAGTGGTTATATAGATTCTCGGATTTTCTTTTTTTTTTTGCCGTGGAGTTTTATCTCCTGCCCCTATGAGGCATGCCGTCACAGCGAAAGCAGTCCTGGAAGCTTTCTTCGAATGGTCCTCACTGGAGTACACATTTGATGCAGCACGCATTCGTCCTGGCAGCTCCAACCTCGTCTGCAAAGCTTAGAATCACACTTTGCAAGAGTAGCTGCGAGCAAATTCTACCTTATATGCATTCCTTCTGTATTGGAAATTCTTCCGCCGAAACTATAAC